>JBBPBX010011272.1:38814-56293 GCA_038048925.1 Garcialebias charrua | reverse complement strand
AAATGCAGGTAATTTGACTAATACTGTATTGTGCATTTATTAATGAAAAGTTGTGAAAGCAGCTGATTTGAAAAGTTCAACAGAGACACACCTTTGCTATAATGTCGAGCAAACAAATAATTGTTTTTAAGTGTAAATCTTGTTAAATTCTTGTTAAAGTCCTCCCGTGCACGCTCCCGCGGCCGCCATTTTGCAGCCAATTAATTTTTGGCACAACACCGGCCTACATTTCCGGGTGGTCAGCGCTGACACATAAATAGATGTGACTTATACGGCAAAGTGACACATTTATTTTTTCCCACTTTATTAGACATACTTGAACTGATGCGACACACATGGCGGCAAGTATGGTAAAATATAAACATTTATTAACATTTTTATTACTAAAAAGCACTTGAACTAGAGGTACACCTGTTATTTTGTTCATCAGTGCTCATTAAATAGGTTGATATGAATGTTCACACATGTGCATGTTAGTATGAGAACATTTAGGGTTATTGCTGTATGAATATAGTGCTAATAACATTTCATCATAAAAATTCATGTTTTTCATTATTCTTTCATTTGTGTATTGTGATGAGCATGCTCTCTGGCAGCCACTTCAGCACCCACTGCACCCATACTTCACACAGCCTTGTCTATCAAATCAAAAGTTAATTAAAGTTACTCTCATATTGTTTTTTTAATAAAAGGTTGAACTTTTTTGAAAACTTGCTCAAGGCAAAATAATTTTTGGAACCGAGGAATTTCTGAAATTGATAGAAATTTTTTATCTACACTACTGCAGATACATATACAGCATTCTCTGACTAGCCTTATCTAAGGATGCCAAATGTGCCTTATGTGCCTTACTTCATATGCCACTTTGCCTCTATACCAACATCAACTACCTCATACATATACTGTGTACATCAACTTATATGCTGCTGTGCCACTCTTTGCAAATGTCAACGCTAGAAACTTCAGTTTATTTTATAGATTTACGTTTTTATACTTTTCATACTACTATGCAAAAACTCAGGACAGTATTACACTTTTATTATTTCATTTTATGCTTATGTTCATTGGGTGTTTTAGTGTTTAGTGTTTCAGTGTTGGTGTAAATTTTCATACTTTTATACTATTATGAAAAAACTCAGGACAGTATCACACTTTTTTACTATTTTATGCTTATGTTTATTAAATGTTTTAGTGTTTAGTGTTTAGATGGTTACTGTTGCACCGAGGGACTGAGAGAAACGCAATTTCGGTCCTGTGTATGTCCTGTACATATTGCAGTTCTGACAATAAAGTTGACTTTGACTTGACTTTGAAATTTTCTTGCCAAGAAATTTCTTTATTTTTTACTTTTTTTTTATTATTGACTGTGCCCATTTTTGCCATCAGGTGCTTTCAGTTGTTCGAAGTCGTTCTAGTGAACTTCTATGCCTGTAGAACTCAAATCTCCTGCGTGAATTTCAGACCAATGACAAATATGAGAAAAAGGAAACAACGGCTGCTTTAAAGAACGGTAACCAATAAGAAAAGCTGTTTTAAAAACACATTTTCATCCTTTAGATATCGTCGCCAATAAGATTAAATCTAATCACTGTAACAGTAAAAACTTTAGTAACAATAAAACCTGCGACAAGTATTTTTTTAAAATTCCGTGTCTCACAGGATCTTGAGCTCAGCACGTCTCATCTCTGATTTCAAACAAACAGTGCTGCAGCTGTTTTCACGAGTCACATCTTCCACCACAGCGGAGGAACGGCCTGTTCTCACACACTCGGAGAACAATGCTCGTCTTTTAGCCCTGAATGACACGAGCTAAAGAGAAAGTGTTTTCCAGACTGCCGAGGAGCTGCGATCAGGACTCCCTGTGAGGAAGATGCAATCTGAAAAGGTCATACAACTCTGCAGCAGATTACAGCCTCCCAGGATGGACTTACAATCTTATCAGGTGGGGGGGTGCTGGCGATGTAACACTTGATCTCTCCTCTTTCACCTCTGACAGCGTACTGAACTGGATCACTGGAGATGATGGGGGGCCCTGAGGGGCAGACAGGACAAGGCACAGACAGGATCACTAACACATACTTAAGATGACAAGAAGGTTTTAGAGTAGCATGACAGCAGAAACAAAAAAATGACAGGAAATCAAAGTCAATTGTGTTCATGAGCATACATTTAATACAATTATTTTGAACCGAGTTATAAAAATAAAGAATAGGTGTAAAATCATAGCTGTGCCATGTAAAAATAAATAATAATAAGAATAGTGGTACCACGTTACAATAAGGCTCCACTTATATAGTGCTAAAAATAGTTTATAGATAGGTTATTACTTTATAAAGACTTTATAAATCATTAATAACTGTTTATTATACATTCATTAATGGTGACAGAGACAAAACTAACCAGTTTTTTTGCCAAATCTGTTCACCTATACATTATATTTCATCTAGAGTTGTTGTATTAAAACTTTTCAGACTAAGTTACTACCTTGTAAGCACAATAAGCATTTGCAAACCTAATTTTTTAGGATATAATATTAGTTGTACTTATAAATGCAGTGATAAAGTACAATATTATATCCTAAAACAATTAGGTTCACAAATGCTTATTGTGCTTACCAGGTTGAAATTTTTAATATAACAACTCTAGATGAAATATGTAGGTGAACAGATTTTGCTCACTATTTGGCAACAAACTGGTCAGTTTTTGTCTCTGTCACCATTAATTAGTTTAGTTTAGTTTATTTATTCATTTTATAATCAATATGAAAATACTTATACATACAATATGAAAAGAAAAAAAAGAAAGAAAAAAACGTAAAACGAAAGGAGGCAGTGAGAAGAAAAAACTCTTATTTTAACTGCCCCTTTTTTTCAAATAAACAAGCAAAATCAATCCAAAAAACACACTGAAGTCAAGCAATATTTCTCAATGAGTAAATGAAGAACAATATCAACTTCATAACCTATCCAAAAATCTACAATACAATATACAAAGAAACAGCATTTTTAGTATTTAGTCAACATCTTAGATTTAACCATTTTTTTAAACACAGTCATAGATTTGGCATATTTAGTATCACTATCCAATTTATTCCACAGATCAACTCCCTGAATGGAAATAGTTCGTCCCTTTAGGCTGGTTCTATATTGGGATTTAACAAAAATCTCAGTTCCCTTTAAACTATAACAACTCAGTCTCTTAACAAAAAACTTTTGAACATTTGAAGGCAGTAAGGCATTTTGTGCTTTGTACATTAATAATAATATATTATAATCCACCAAATCATAAAATTTTAACAATTTATGTTGTTCAAATATTATATTAGATGGATGACATTATGGTTTGCCTGTAATTATCCTCACTGCTCTTTTTTGTTGAGTAAAAACGGGTGCAGTTGTGGTCTTACATGCTTTTCCCCAAACTTCAACACAGTAGATTAATTTATAATAAACAGTTATTAATGATTTCTGTTCAGTGCCCTGAGATGACTTCTGTTGTGACTTGGCGCTATACAAATAAACTCTTTAATTTGTTGCTTTTTTTCCTCACACTCTCAGCAAAGTCACAGATCATCTGCTCGTGGTAATGCCGTGGCTTTCTGTCACGTTAAATGAAAGAGCGCTAACACTTCGACCGCGTGACAGAGTCTCCTGTTCGGCGATGAGGCAAGGCTAAATAAAAGTTACGGAAATGTAACTCTGCTGCGAGGAGAGTAATTAAAGCAGAACACGATCCGATTGAGCACCGTGCACGAAAGCATGTGTGAAACCAGCAGGACAAATCTGATGTAGAGATATAAATCCAGCAAGTTTCTTCAGCAGGGCGGTGTTCAACCAAGTGTCAGCTGAAGTCTGAAGAAAGCTGTCACACACGGTTAGCTGTGTTGTGCCAGCTAATGTTATAAACCGAGCCTTCGCTCGGCTAAAGTGTAAATGATCTTTACTGAGATGATGCACGATGGTTTTCAGACGGTCGTTAAAATGGAGCAGATAGTAAATATATGGGGTTTATTTGTGTTGGCATAAAATGGATGGTGAATAAATGCTCGAGTGGTCAACGAGTCACTAAGATTTGGGTTTAATGTGAAGAGATGTGCCAATAAATTTGACCATCTTTCTTTCAGTTTTTTTTGCTGAGTGGTTTTTCAGTTAATGTAATAATAATATCTTTTTATTTAAAAGCGCCTTTCAGGACACCCAAGGACACTTCACAGCAAGAAATATATCACAGAGATTGTGTAAAAACAAACACAGTTCAAACAACAGCAGGAATAAACTCCATCCATCCATTTTCGTCCGCTTATCCGGGGTCGGGTCGCGGGGGTAGCAGCCTAAGTAGGGAGGCCCAGACTTCCCTCTCCCCAGCCACTTGGAGCAGCTCCTCTGGGGGAATCCCAAGGCGTTCCCAGGCCAGCCGAGAAACATAGTCCCTCCAGCGTGTCCTGGGTCTTCCTCTGGGTCTCCTCCCGGTGGGACATGCCCGGAACACCTCACCAGGGAGGCGTCCAGGAGGCATCCTAACCAGATGCCCGAGCCACCTCAACTGGCTCCTCTCGATGTGGAGAAGCAGCGGCTCTACTCCGAGTCCCTCCCGGATGACTGAGCTTCTCACCCTATCTCTAAGGGAGAGTCCAGACACCCTGCGGAGAAAACTCATTTCAGCCGCTTGTATCCGAGATCTTGTTCTTTCGGTCATAACCCAAAGCTCATGACCATAGATGAGGGTGGGAACGTAGATCGATCGGTAAATTGAGAGCTTTGCCTTTTGACTCAGCTCTCTCTTCACCACGACAGACCGGTACAGCGCCCGCTTCACTGCGGATGCTGCACCTATCCGCCTATCGATCTCACGCTCCAGTTTTCCCTCATTCATGAACAAGACCCCGAGATACTTAAACTCCTCCACTTGGGGCAGGACCTCCTCCCTGACCCGGAGTGGGCATGCTACAGGAATAAATTGAAATATAAAATAAACAAAGAATATAAGCTACAAAAGAATATAAAATACATTTAGTAAAGTTAATGATAAGCTAGTCTAAAGAGATGCGTTTTCAGATCAGTTTTGAACAGAGAAAGGGAGGTGGTGTTTTGAAGGTCTGGTGGTAGAGCGTTCCAGAGGTGAGGGGCAGAGCAGGTGAAGGCCCTGCTCCCCATGGTGGAGAGGCGGGCAGAGGGTACATGGAGATGTAGTGAAGAGGAGGATCTGAGAGAGCGTGATGGGATGGAGATTTGTAGGAGGTCAGATAGATAAGGAGGGGCAAGGTTGTGGATAGATTTGAACGTGAGGAGTAGAATTTTGAAGATGATGCGTGATTTAACCGGGAGCCAGTGGAGCTGTTGCAGGACAGGAGTGATGTGGTTATAGTAGGAGGTTTGAGTGATGACATGGGCAGCTGAGTTCTGGACCATCTGTAACTTGTGGAGAGATTTGTTAGGGAGGCCGTAGAGAAAGGAGTTGCAGTACTGTAGTCAATACGGGAAGTAGATGTAAAGAAAAACTCAGCACAGCCTTGTAATAATGGTTAACTCTATGCAAATCTTTTTTCACCTTCTTCTTTCAGTTGCTCCCTTCTTAAGGGGTTGCCACAGTGAACTAAGTCGCACAAAGATTTGGCAATTATTTTTTACACCTGATGCCCTTCCTAATGCAACCACGGACCACCGAGCTACCACAGCCCTCTGTGTGGCACAGAGAGCTGCCATCTAAGGTAGGGCTGTCATTTCTAACCCGGGCCCATCGGGCCCAGCCATAATAATGTGCTGGATGGGCAGGCCGGGTCGATGTTGGTCTTTTGATTGTGTCAGCAGATGCACACGGTTGACACTCCAATTATATGGCAACATGGTTTGCCATATATCAGCAGCCACACGTGGCCTTTTGACCGAGAGCTGACCGGCCTTGAAAGAGGTAAAATAAAGTTCAGTGAAGCTAGACGGGACTACCGGTACTGCCAGGAAGCGATCCATCGCCCAAATGGACGTTCAGCCGCTGCACTCAGTGGACACATGCGGCCAATGGCCCAAACAGGTGAGATCCCAAAGTAGACATGTCAGAGCATGGTCTGTGTCTGAATAATGCAGAATGCAGGGACTTAAAGCTCTTTGACAGCCATGAAAGGACAAACACACCCTCAGCTCTGAACTTCTGCCCCTTTTACTCAGCTGTGCATGTCGGCAGACTATTAATAACTACAGTACAGTATTTTCTGGTGTGTAGGTCGCACCTGCGTATAGGTCGCACCTATGTCAAAATGTGGACCGTGTTTAGCTCTGCTGCAAATGTCTCTTCAACAGGAGTGCACAGCAAGGCTTTTAAGAAGATTAACACTTAAAAACAATTAATTGTTTGATAAAAAATTATAGCAAATATGTGTCTGAGCTGAACTTTTCTTTAATAAATGAATAATTTTAGCAGGATAAACACCTAAAATATATATTTGTTAGCTGACATTATTGTAAGAGTGTGTCTCAGTTTAATTTTTGTTAATAAATGATTACAAATCAGCTTATTTTATAAAAAGCCATATATAGGTTGCACCTGAGTATAAGTCGCAGGCCATGATAAAACGATAAAAAGGTGCAACCTATACACCGGAAAATACGGTAATCAAAAATGTTGGAGTTTTTGGGTTCGGACCTGTGATTGCTTTTAATTCGTCGGGTAGGGTTTGGAAACTATGGCTATGAGCTGGGACCGGGTCGGGTTGGATTGTTTGGGCCCAAATGCGGCACTAATCTAGGGCTCCTGGGGGAGCCAGATGGTGGGGGTTAAGGACCTTGCTCAAGGGCACAGAGTGGGGCAAATGAGGGTGGAGTCAGATGTGGGTGCTTCACCTTTCCACCCATATTTTGATGTTGTCTGTACCGGGAGTTGAACCAGCGATCTTCCGATCACAGGCCCACTTTCTCTAACCTCTGCGCCACAACTCCCCGTATTTAAAGTGTACACTATGCAAAACAGTTTTCAATTGTTTTTATTAGTGCGCTTGTAGAGAACACTTCACATGGACTTGTTCAATTTAGGTAAGAAAAGATCTGGAAAAAGGCGATTTTTATTGATTAGTTTGGATCCGGCTTTGATTAAAGCAAAGAAAATTCAACAAAACGGAGAATTTCAGAAGCTTTTTTCACACACGACCATGAGAGGATGTTCTGAGACTCAGGCGCAAACTTTATCTGACATTTGTCTTTTTTTTACAGAAGGAAATCCAGTACGAATAATTCTGAACTACACATGAAATAATAGAGTGAAGAGCACACTTCCTGCAGAAATTATAGTTTTCTGCTACAAAACATGTTGGACAGCAAACAGTTAAATCACACAAGCTTATTATTGCTGCATAGAAAGGCAGAACGACTACACGAAGCCGCAATGATCAGCAAAATTATCACGTAATGAGGACAAATTTCCCGAAAACCTCCCGGTGCAATAATTCTGGCAATTTCTGGGCTTATTAATAGAAACAAAAATTTCAACTTGACAGCAGAGTGACTCAGAATCTGTCTGCTGAACTTCTTTCTAAAGAAATGGATGAAATGATCCCAGTTCTGAGGAAATCAAACTTGAATACTGTCCATGCTGCGGTTTGGTTGTAAAACTCTAAACTTGACAAGTTTCAGGAAGTCTTAACCTTGAAAGTATATTGGGTCAATTTTATTTACATTCGGAGTTTTGCTGCAATCCTCTCCTCTGATATATTTCTGCTCATATCAGCAGTGTTACTGATAGCAAAGCAGGTGTGCATGAACTGACCGTTGACGGTGAGCGTGACTTCGGTCTCTCCCACTCCGATGCGAGGCACAATGGCCTTGCAGACGTACTGTCCTGCGTCGACCTGGCTCACAGACTTCAAATGCAGCTGGTTGTTGTTGCTGAGCACCTGGACGTACATTAAGAAAACACAAAGAAAGAAAAAAAGNTCTCCAGTTCACAGTCCGTGAAGTTACTCTTTTTTCCACGTTTCGACATGATTTGCAATAGAGCAAAGATGACATTCCTAACGTGCAGGGCATATTTAAATGAATTTGCATATTTATATGGAGGCGTGTCAAAGGCGGAGTCGGCCACTCTCTCATGTGCGCTCAATTCCACGTTGATTGTGATGTACAAAAGCAATGTGCGTGGATACCGGCGTATGCACAGTTTGATACATCTGGATTTTTTTGTGCGTACGCAGATTTCTGGATTTGACCGTGCGGCACTTTTCAGTAAGAAATCCACGCAAGTCTTTGTACATGAGGCCCCAGGTTTCTTGATGATGGGGGTGATGGCAACAGATTTGAAGGCTGTGGGAATAATGCCAGAGGTTAGGGAGGAGTGGATGATATTGGTGATGATAGGGAGCAGAGACGGGAGACAGGATTTAACAAGAACTGTGGGAAATGGATCAAGTTGACAGGATGAGGACTTGGACTTGGTGATAATGTCAGCAATGTCATCTTAATACATTAGCATTGCTCACATTCATTTGTCAGATTTTCCCTAAATTCACACTACTTCAATCATAGATATAGAGAACCACGGTGCACTGGTCACATGACCTTGTGATTCACCTTGTGAACATCAATGTTAATACAGTAACTAAGTCCCGTTGAGGAGCAAAGGTTCGAGAAATTGGTCTAAGGCGATGGGCACCCTTCAGAAAACGTTTCATTAGGGGATGATTAAACACTGTTCTATCATTAAACCCCTCATGACAGGAAGAAATTGCTGCAGCATACGTTTTAACCGTGCTGAAGGCCAAATTTCTGTCCAGCAACAATTGTAAATATGACAAAATGGAACCCAAATGAAATGAACATGGGTCCAGCTCTTTTTCCAGGCACCAACGCTGAAAAGCAGCCCATTTTTATGCATAAACAGTGGTGGTAGACTTTGCACGCGCTCCCTGAATGGTACCAATGACATCTTTAGAAAACCCAAGGTTTTCTAAACGTTGTCGTTCAGTAGCCAAACTCACAGATGCTGACCTATCACCGGGTGGTTCCTTATTGCTCCCCCTGCTTGCAGGAGAGTGTCGTCTCTCCAAGGGAGTTTCCAGGAATGGCCTGTCAGTTGCTTTAGTACTGGAAACCATGGTGCGTTCGTGCTCTGTGGAGCAATCAGAATCACTGATACCCCCTCCTCTCTCACCCTTTCCAGCAGCGCTGGTAACAGAGGAACTGGGGGAAAGGCATAAATTAACATCTTTGGCCATGGTCTGTGTGCAAAAGCATCCACCTCCAACGGGGGGTGTCGTGAGGGCTCAGGGAGAAGAACAGATGGCACTGAGCGCTTTCCCGTGTGGCAAATAAGTCCACTTCCGCCCTCCCAAACCTGCTCCAAATTTGTGAAACCAGGTTCGGGTGGAACGTCCAATATCTCTCCAGAGGCCCGCCTCTCGACATAATATCGGCACCTTTGTTTTGCACCCCTGGGATGTAAATTGCCCTCAGCGATTTCAGGTGAATGTACGCCCAGCAGAACAGCCTTCTGGCTGTGTTCAGCAGCTGGGCTGAGCAAACTCCGCCCTTACGGTTTATGTACGCGGCGGCTGCCTTGTTGTCTGTGTGGACCAGAACATCCTGGTCCCGAATCATGTAAACAAAGTGTTTCAGGCCTTTGTGAACTGTTAACAGCTCCAGCACGTTTATGTGGAGAGATGTGCCTGACGGCCATGTCCCGTCCACCGTCTGAGACCAACAAGTCCCGCCCCAACCAGAAAGAGCCACTCTGTAAAGACCGCCCTGAATGACATCACTTTGCCCAGGGGAACCCCTTCTGACAGAGTCCTGGGATTCCCCCAGAACACCAGGTCCATTCTCACCGACGGAGGAACCGTGACTCGACGTCTTTTGTGGCGTATCGGGTCTATTCTCTGACGTATGAACCACCTCTGGAATTTGAGCGTGCAATAAACCCAGTTTCAGTACCGCATGCCCGGCGGCCATCATTCCCAATAATTTCATTATTGTCAACGCTGGCACTGTCTTGTGAGGCTGAGCGCACTGAAGGAGTGATGTCAGCGACTCTTTCCTCTGGTCCGGCAAAACAGCTGTCATGCTGGTGGAGCAGAGAATCACGCCCAGAAAAACTATTTGCTAGGCTGGTGAAACTGAACTTTTCTCCCAATTTATGGCAAAACCTAATCGGAACAGATGATTCACCAAAATCACCGTCTGTACTGCTGCCTCCTCTTTCGAGCGAGACAGGAGCAATAGATCGTCGAGGTAATAGAGAATCCTTATTCCCCTTGAACGCAACGGGTGTAACGCTGTCTTGATGACCTTCGAGAAGGTCCGAGGTGCCAGAGCGTACCCGAACAGTAGGCGATTGTACTCGTAACAGGTTCCCTGAAAGGCGAACTTGAGGAATTTTCTGTGTTTGTTGACAATAATAATAATAATAATAATAAACTTTATTTGTATAGCACCTTTCTACAATGCCTTGCATTGATCAAGGTGCTTAACAGGACAGAAAATATAAAAATCGGTACTATAAATCAGTGAAAATTAAAATAAAAACGGCAGCAATAAAAGGAGGCAGTGGAAATAAAAATGCTACATACTAAAATACCAAAGGTAATAAAAGTTACAGATTGAAAGCTTTTTTAAAAAGTGGGTCTTTAGCAGTGTTAATTTTGACAGCTATTTTAAATTTAGTTTTAGTCTTAGTCATGTGACTAAAACATCATTTAGTTTTAGTCATTACTTAGTCATCAGAATTTTTTTTGTTTTAGTCTAATTTTAGTTGACAAATCAATGAAAACATTTAGTCGACTAAATCTACAGTCAATTAAGTCGACTAAGTTATACATAGTAAAAACTTTTCATCAATTCTCTGTAGTTACTAAAACAAAACAATGTTTTAACCATAATATTAATATTAATATGCAACATACAACAACAAATAAAACTTTTTTCAAACATTATTTGTCTAACCTTGCTTTTAACAGTAAAACTACAAGCAGTACTTGAATCCAGTGTTAATTTTGACAGCTATTTTTAATTTAGTTTTAGTCTTAGTCATGTGACTAAAACATCATTTAGTTTTAGTCATTACTTAGTCATCAGAATTTTTTTTGTTTTAGTCTAATTTTAGTCGACAAATCAATGAAAACATTTAGTCGACGAAAATAATTAGTCGACAAAATTAACACTGGTCTTTAGACTGGCATCTTGCAACTGGCAAAAACCATTGCAGATATGTTCCTGTTTTTGATTTTGTACATCTACCTTTTGGTGTTTTGTTAGTTTTGATACTTTGCATTTCACTTTCTATTTCTCTCCTACGTTTTTTTTTTTTCCTGTTTGTTGTTTAAGGAAATTCTACCATTGCTGTTCATCATTCTTTAGTTTGTAGCAGGTCGCTTTTGTAAATGAGCCCTCGAGGCTCAATGAGATTTACCTGACTAAATAAAGGTTGAATGAATAGACTGGTTTTGAACAGAGTCAGATCAGAGGTGGCACGCAGCTCAAGGGGGGAGGCTGTTCCAGGCTTTTGGGCCGGCAACAAAAAAGGACCAGTCTCCCCATTGTTTGTACCTTATCGTTATCATTGATGACAAAATGACATGGAAACAACACATAAATTCTGTAAGAATAAAAATAGCTAAATCGATTGCAGTACTGTACAAAGTCAGAGACCTATTGAATGATAAAGCTCTGTATTTGTTGTATAACACAATCATTGTTCCACACTTAATCTATTGTATTGATGTTTGGGGGAATGCGTGTAAAACAATCACAAAGCCTATTTTTGTATTACAGAAAAGAGCTGTAAGAATTATCACTAGAAAACATTACCGTCATCCATCAAATACATTATTTTATCAACTAAAGTTATTGAAGTTCCATGATTTGGTAGACTATAATATTTTATCAGTTATGTATAGAGCTCAAAATAATGCATTGCCTTTAAATATCCAAATGCATTTTGTTAAAAGACAAAGTTGTTATAATCTTAAGGGGACAGAGATGTTTGTAAAACCACAATTCAGAACTAGTTTGAAGGGACGTTCTACCTCAATCCAGGGAATTAGATTATGGAATGGCTTGGAGAATGTAGTTAAAAATGCCAAGTCAATGTTTACATTTAAGAAAATGATCAAAACAAATGTGTTAAAAAAATATATGTGAAATAGCGTAATGTGTATTGTATTAGTTAGAAAATTAGAAAAGAGTTAGTCATTTTGTACTGTTGGTTGAAGATTATTATTGTTTAATCTGATTGTTGGAAAAAAGTTGGTTGAAGATTATTATTGTTTACATGGTTGATTATTGTTGTTTAATCTGATTGTTGGAAGTAAGGGGCAGATATAATAAGATTTATTCTTCTTTCTGCTACCTTTCATTTTTTTAATATTTTGTACAATATCATTTATGAGATTGTCTTGTATTGTTTCTTTTGTAAAAAAAAAAATGAACAAATTTAATAAACATAAACATAAAACTTGAGCGAGGCACCTCCAGCAGGTGTTGACTGGCAGATCGTAAAGCTCTACAGGGCTGATGGACTTTCAAAAGTTCTGAGATGTAGAAAGGTGCAAGTCCATTCAGAGCTTTAAAAACAAACAGCAGCAGCTTGAACTGTATCCTGAACTGAACCGGGAGCCAGTGTAAAGAGGACAGGACAGGAGTGATGTGTTCATATTTTCATGTGTTGGTCAAAAAGCGGGCAGCAGAGTTCTGTACTGTACAAGCTGTAAACGGGAGATGGAAGATTGATTAATTCCAACATATAAAGCATTACAGTAGTCAAGTCTGGAGGTCAGATTTGACGATCGGAATGTGGAAGTAGGCTTCTCGGAGATCGATTGATACAAACCAGTCCCCTTGCGTCACATACTCGAGAACGCGCTTTATCGTTAACATGTGAAATGGACGTTTCATGATGTGCTTGTTAAAGGTTGACAAATCCAGGATCGTTAGCTGTGCCCAGCAGCAGAGAAGTCACGTCAGGAACACTGGACCAGATTGCTTCCGCCTGGCCTTTGCTTTTGGCGGCGAATCTTCCCGCCAGTAGTGAAGGAGATGCTTGAGTGGTGCCTTCAGGGACCTTCAGGCCACAAACGCTTGCTGCCCACCTGATGATGTCGGGCAATGCGTTGAGCAACGTGAGGTGAGTGCCCTGCAACTGCCTTGGAAACTCTAAACAGCTCTTCTCCACAATAACTCATCTGCTTAATCCCATTAAACAAACTCATGAGTACTCTGTTCAAAAATGCAACCTGTTCCTTTCATTCTTTAAAAACAAAGTTGACTCAATCAGATCTCAAATCCATAGCCTCCCTGATCTTCGTTTGCCATCTACTCGTCTGCATTATAGGTCCCTGAGCTGTGTTGAAGAAGTTGTTCACAGTGAAGTGGAGACCATCCTCAAGAAAATGAAGCCTTCATCCGTCCCCCTGGGTCCCTTCCCCTCATCTCTCATAAAATCCAATCACTCTGCAATAAGCTTATTAATCACACAAATAATAAATGAGTCCCTACAATCTGGTCATGTTCCATTGCCTCTAAAAACTGCCATCATTAGGCCTCTTCTGAAAAAAATCCAATTTGGATCCAGACGTTCTTTCTAATTACCGCCCAATTTCCCGCCTCCCATTTCTGTCAAAAGTGCTAGAAAAAGCAGTTGCTGCTCAGCTGCAGATCCACCTACAACAACACTCCCTGTATGAGAAGTTTCAGTCTGGCTTACGTGCAGCTCACAGTACTGAGACCGCATTGCTGAGAGTTACCAATGATGTCCTCATGGCTGCTGACACTGGTTCTCCCTCCCTCCTTGTCCTCCTTGACCTCACTGCAGCTTTTGACACTGTGGACCATAGTATCCTCCTCCACCGTCTTCATGTGGAGGTCAGTCTCTGTGACACTGTCCTGGACTGGTTTAAATCTTTCCTCTCCAATAGGCTGGAATGTGTTAGTCTTGGCAATGCCACTTCCCAGACTGTGTCTCCTGTGGTGTCCCTCAAGGATCAGTTCTGGGGCCCCTGCTATTTTCCCTTTACATGCTGCCTTTAGGTCAAATTATTAATCAGTTCAACATTTCTTTTCACTGTTATGCCGACGATACACAGCTTTACATCAGGACTGGAGCATCATCATCATCACCATTGTCATCTCCATCTTCACTCACTGCCCTCTCTACCTGCCTGGAGGAAATAAGGGCATGGATGAATCGGAACTTTCTTCAATTAAACTGCTCCAAAACTGAGGCCATATTGATTGGCACCCCTCACCGAGTACAAGCAACAACTATAACAACAATTTCCTTTTCTGGACAAGACATCCCCCTCTCCGCCTGTTACAAATCTTGGAATAAAAATGGACTCTCATCTTCTATTTGAAAATCACATTAAGCATCTGTTTAAAACCTGTTTCTTCCATCTTCGAAACATCTCCAAACTTCGCCCATCTCTTACTTTTGCTGATGCTGAGAAACTCATCTATGCCTTTGTCTCCTCCAGGCTACTGCAACTCCCTGTTTATTGGATTCCCTGGCAAAAACCTTCAGAAGCTTCAATATATTCAAAACAGTGCAGCAAGGATTTTATTTAGAGCTCATAAATTTGAACATATTACACCCATTCTCCATAACCTCCATTGGCTTCCTGTCACCTACAGAATTCAGTACAAAATTGCTCTCATTACCCATCAATGCTTAAACGGAACCTCACCAGATTATATAAAGGACCTTCTTGCACCATATTCATCCACCCGGTCTCTACTTTCACAGAACAGTAATCTCCTTCACCTCCCTCGAACCGAATTAAGGACCATGGGAGATCGGGCATTCTGTGTGGCTGCCCCCCACCTCTGGAACTCCCTCCCTTACGACCTGAGAGCTTCACAATCACTGGTTGACTTTAAGGCTTAAAGACCTTTCTTTTTAAGGAAGCCTACACTGCCTCCACATGATTTTATCTCTGATTTTAGTTGATTAATAATAATAATAATAATAATAATAATAATAATAATAATAATAATAATAATAATAATAATGTCTTGTTCTGTGTATGTTTCCCATACACAGACGAAATTCGTCTCTGCATTTAACCCAACCACCACCAGGTGGTGCAGTGAGCAGCCAGAAAGCGCCCGGGGAGCTGGAGAATTAGGTGTGCACTCATAGACACCCCAAGGTGTGTAGTGGCCGGGGTGCGAACCTGCGTCCTTCGGGTCCCAAGTCAAAAGCCCTGCCACTACACCATCTTGGCTCCTTATCATTGTTTTTAGTTGATTTTATTACTGATTTTTGTTATTTTATCATTGATTTTACTTGATTTTATCACGTGTTTTTATTTTATTATTGATTTTAGTTGCACCTTGTAGTACTTTGAGATTTTGGTTATGAAAAGTGTGTTACAAATTAAATTCATTATTATTATTATTCATTCATTCATTCATTCAACCTTTATTTAGTCAGGTAAATCTTATTGAGCCTCGAGGGCTCATTTACGAAAGCGACCTGCTACAAACTAAAGAATGATGAACATCAATCCAGGCAGCAGCTGTGGAAAAGTAGCTGTTTTATGGACGGCGGTTTTACGATGTAAACGAATGGAGAATACTGAGGAGGGACGGAGGAACAGATGAAAAGGCTCCACCAGCATTCCAGTAGGTTATTAACTCTTTTTTCCCTTCATTATGGCTCTGAAATGTACCGTATTTTCCGGTGTATAGGTCGCAACTTTTTATGTTTTTTTCAAGGCCTGCGACCTATACACGGTGCGACCTATATATGGCTTGTTATCACTTTCGGCAAAACAAATTTTAAAATCCAGCTCATTTCAAAATTTACGTTCATTTATTAAGGAAAAATTCAGCTCAGACACATATTTGCTATAATTTTTATCAAACAAATAATAGTTTTTAAGTGTTAATCTTCTTAAAAGCCTTGCTGTGCGCTCCTGTGGCAGACATTTGCAGCAGAGCTAAACGTAGGTGCGACCTATACACCGGTGCGACCTATACACCAGAAATACGGTATGTGTTTTTTGATAATTAGGGTACTGTGTTAGGATAGGCTAAGTGCTTGGTAAAATACAGTACTGTATGTATAAGGTGCAGTTTGGACGTATGTTCCGACTTGCGTCGAAATTCGGGTTACGACGCAGCGCAGGAACGGAACTCCATTGTAAGTCAGGGACTACCTGTATATACATACAGTATATGTATATAATGTATAATGTTCAGAGTTAAAGTTTCTTTATTTGTCATTCCACCAAGTGGTACATGTGGTGGAACTAAGTTATGTACACAGGGTCCCAGTTACATCCAACAATAAAATGTAAAAGAAAAACAGTAATAGCATCTAAGATATGAACTAAGAAAAACATTAACTAAAAATATGCTAAGCACTAACACCATAAAAACAATACGCCAAACACTAGCACGAACATGAGTGTGAGAGCAGATGAGCACGACTGAACACTGCAACACGAAACAGATCAGCAGCAACATTATGTGATTTTTTTCACAGTGATTATTCTGGTAAGAGATTCATGAGTCTAAAAGCTTCAGGGTAGAAGCTGTTCCTCAGTCTAGTGGTTCTACACTTAATGCTCCTTATCCTCCTTCCTGAGGGGAGTGGGGCAAAAAGTGTGTGTGCAGGGTGAGTGGAGTCCTTCATGATGCAGGTGGCCCTCTTGCATCTGGAGGTGTAAATGTCTGTGAAGGTGGGGAGGCTGACTCCAACAGACTTCAGAGTTGTAATTATTATATGCGGTGCACCACAAAGGTGTAAATTTGGCCTTCTATCTTCCTAAGTTATTGATCTATTCTAAGTATTTCTTCCAAATATCAGTGGATCTCTGTTTGATCCAGACAACAGAAATATAGAATCTTCTTAACAATAAACAACAACAGACCTGATGGACCCAGAACACACAGGGATTCTGAATTTAATTGTAAAGTATGAACTACATCTGTGAGGCTCAAAATCTGTGTAATACTATATTTATAACGAGTCTAACATTTTTGTCAGTGTGAACCAAATCAATTTTTTATTTTTTTATTTTAAAAATCTGAGCTTTTTTTTCTTTTCTTCAAAACGTTTGGATTATCATAACCGATCATTTGTTGTCTCCACTTGACATTACTGACTGTGATTAATTTGGTGTGGTAGTAACTGAGAGTCATCCTCAACCCATGTTTCAAGAACTAACAGACCTCGCAATATTTAGGAATTGTGCATATCATTTACAAGGTTCGACTACAATGGTTATTTGTTTATCCCTTCTCATCATAAAATGAGCTGAGATTCAAACTGTCATATTAAAGAAGTGATATGCATTGATGCATATGATCCATATGATGATATGCATTCCTTCAAGTAAGACCTAACTAAATCACTAATATTTTAAAGCAGACAGTTTTTCATTTACCATTTTATTCTTTCCATTTCCACTGTGGTATATTTTCATCATCAGTGTTCAGAAGTAAAGACAAGTGCAAAGTAAAGCAACTTTATTCTTAACATTATCTTGAGTTATAATTTG
>JBBPBX010011272.1:9354-29917 GCA_038048925.1 Garcialebias charrua | reverse complement strand
AACTTTCACTTTGTCATTTTAAAAGGAGCTCACATGCTGAGAAATTGTGGGCACCCCTGGTGTAAACAAACGAGTGAAAAGAACTTCAGAGATATAAAATCTAACCACGACAAAATGAATAATGTATAATCACATAACTTGTTGAATTCTTTACAACATAAGCATCACATTTTATGCTGGAAAACTGATTGATAATTTCTATCTATTTTTTTATGTACCGGTAGCTGTTTTTTAAATTAATTAATTTATTTTTTATTTTTTATTTTTATTAAAACAAGCACAAGGCAATAATTCATTTTAAGAAGACATTTTTAACAAGTCATCCTAAAACAAACCTGAGTTATCGTGGCCATTTTTCATTCTTTATTCTCTTGTTGACATTTTATTTAAATGTAAACTTTTCAAATTGAAATTGTTTTTTCATCCAACATACACCAGGTTTTAGTGAAATGTGTGAGTCAGTTTACTGTAGTTTCAGTGTGTAAGAAAAGGCGTTCATCGTCTGATAAGATTTTAAAATTAAGGAATACAAAACTGATCAGAATTAGCTTTTTATATTATATTTTGACCATTAATATTTAGAATCGGGGAATAAAATCTGAAAAGATGAGGATGCAGAATTTCAAAAGTCGCTATTGATTTATTTTAGTTTGATTTAAACAAAAACACATTGATCTGTGTATCTACACAGGAAGGTTACATTCATGTCCTGGATCTAATTCATCTGTTAGAATTGTTTTAATCTTTCTTTTTTATATAATATCCTAATATAAGTTCAATAAAATAAGTGTTTGCTTCAGTGTTGTCAATCTTTTCAAAACCCTCTGTGGCCTTTCAGGTTCTGGATAACGCCATTGAGACGGAGAAGATGATCGAGAAGTATGAGTCTCTGGCGTCTGACCTGCTGGAGTGGATCGAGCAGACCATCATCATCCTCAACAACAGGAAGTTCGCCAACTCTCTGGTCGGAGTCCAGCAGCAGCTGCAGGCCTTCAACACATACCGGACTGTGGAGAAACCACCAAAGTCAGTGCCATCGTGAAAACTCAAATCTTTAGTTTATTCATTGGTTTTTAGAAGATGTCCCAGCTTTTCACTGACGTTGGCTCATGTGTTGCTGTGTTTGTGCAGGTTTACAGAAAAAGGAAACCTGGAGGTTCTTCTGTTCACCATCCAGAGTAAAATGAGAGCAAACAATCAGAAGGTTTACACTCCTCGAGAGGGAAAACTCATCTCTGACATCAACAAGGTAACTTCACTTGAAGTCTGTGTTGATGATGCGCCCAAGCCAAAGAAAGCCTTTTGTACCGGGCTTAAAGCTTCTATCGTTTTTTGTTAATGCAGACGATGCTTTGGTTTTAGTTTGAGTTCTATCACTTACTCTGCAGTCCAAGAACACATGGTAGTACATCTGTCTCTGAGTCTATCAAACAATGTTCAATAAGCTTTTAGTCCCACTACAGATGCATTTACATCAGATTATTATCAACTCTTGGAAGTGTTAATGGGAACACTGCACTTAAGTGAACTTGTTAAGTTAAAATGAAAATGCTGCTTGAGGGACCGCAATACTGGGCACAGATCAGTTTATTTGTATTTTTAACAGAACTCTCAAGCAGAGACTTTAAAACCAATGAGGACATACCTTTTTTACCCAAAATCCCAGATTTTGGCTTCATACGTAGCAGGGGTGTAAATCACCAGCTTTACCACGATACATTCAAAAACGTTCAATACTAAACCACGATACAATATTAAATTGATTTGTTTGTATGACGATACAATATTGCTCGATATCACAAAGTTTGTCACGATACTATTTCGATACTATTTGATTCACAAGTCTGCAAGCAATCTATTACAATATCAAATGTGCATCTCATTTACATATAAATACATTCATGCCAGTTGTGTATGTCAGTAAATTCATTTGCCAGTAGTTGTCAATGGATGACAGGCCACAGTTACATACACTTCGGTTGTTCCTGACGTCCATCCATCCGTAGTGATGGCAACTCTGTCTGCGTTCAGTAACTCATGTTTTTAACTTGATTGTACAGTCTTGGTATACAAGTTTCACTGACGTGCTGCCTCGATGTTATTGTATATCTCGGCTCCAAAGTATGCAGTCGGTCACAAAAGCTGTCATTTTCGACAACACTGTAAGGTCTCATATCTTTACAAATGAAATATGAAATGGCACCTGTGACATTCGTTGCTCTTTTCGAACTGCTGTTCAGCTTTTGTAGGAAGAAGCTAGTCAAAGGTGGCGTCTGACATAGTAACGCTGGCGGAGCTAACATGCTATCAATGCCATGTTTCTTCTTAAGGTGAACGATCGGATTTTTTTGTGTTTCCCGAGTATTTTAACCCCCACTGGCACCTGTTGCACACGACATGAGTTCTGTCTGTTGAGCCGTCCTGTTGGAATGAAAATATTTCCACAGTGTTGATTTGAATCCAGCAGGAGAGTGAATTTCATCTGCGTTTTCTGCCTCGGCTGCCATGTTGCCAAGGTGGCCGCAGAGCGCAGCCATGCACGGAAATGGTGACACAGACGTGCCTTGGGAATTTCAAAATAAAAGTTAATTTTAAAGATGACGATATGAATCAATGTTTTCATTTTGCCTTGATGTAATTGAATCATTAATAATTTCATCGATGTTTCGCTGTATTGTTACACCCTTAATACGAAGGTCTTTGACTGACAGAATGACCCTCTGAAGGGCTTCACTGGCCTGGTTGTGTCTTTTTTTTTAGCTTATTCTGCCTTTCATGGGTGCATTTGTTGTAGGCATGGGAGCGCCTGGAGAAGGCGGAGCACGAGCGGGAGCTGGCGCTGAGGACGGAGCTGATTCGTCAGGAGAAACTGGAGCAGCTCGCTCGGAGGTTTGATCGTAAAGCCGCCATGAGGGAGACGTGGCTGAGTGAGAACCAGAGGCTGGTCTCGCAGGTAAAATAGATGGAGTCAACACACCTGTGAAAAATATGTTTCATATTGAATCATTTTAAATCTAATCAGTATTTTTTTTATCTTTTCTTGTCTCTTTTTTTGTTGGTGTTCTAAAATTTCCTTGTTTTCTTATTTGTTTCCCTTGTCTACTTTCCTGTCTCCTCTAATTGTCCTTTCATTTATCCTTGTTTTCCTGCTTTCTTGTCTCCTGTTTCCTGTTTTCCTCCCCTCAGGATAACTTTGGATATGACCTGCAAGCTGTTGAAGCTGCCACAAAGAAACATGAAGCCATAGAAACGGACATAGCTGCCTACGAGGAGCGCGTTAAGGCGAGTCCGTCACCTGATTCTGTCCAAACACTGATGGATCTCTCTGCTCTCTTGATTCAGATGGATTTCACCAAGTAGGATATGTTGTGAGGAATCAGAAGCTTTAATAGGTCTCTTCATCCTTCTTCATGCTGGTGCAGGCGGTGGTTTCCGTGGCGAAGGAGCTGGAGGCGGAGAGTTACCATGACATCAAGCGCATAACGGCAAGGAAAGACAACGTGATCCGGCTGTGGGAGTATCTGCTGGAGCTGCTGAAGGCCCGCAGACTGAGGCTGGAGCTGAATCTGGGGCTGCAGAGGGTCTTCCAGGAGATGCTCTACATTATGGACTGGATGGACGAGATGAAGGTACAATCAGCCGTTCACATAAAAACTTCTTGTTGTTATATTTGAGACTTCTTGTTGTTATATTTGAGTAGATAAATTGACTTCCAAATTGGTTTAGTCTTGATATTTACGAGGATTGATTTTCATTTCATAGCTTTGAATATTACCTGAAAATCTAAAAAAGCTAAGTCTATAGCTATGGGGGAAGATCAGTGTGCTGGAACTCTGACTGAGGAAGCCCTCTGGACTGAGGGTGAAACGTTTCGACTAAAAGAAACTGTCCAGATGACCAGATTGAGACTTATCAGATTAAACATAAACATTAAACATTACACCTTTGGAAAAAAAGAAATTAAATAGTTGTATAAAAGTAAATGTATAGGTTTATGATTTTTAAAGATATTCATATAATTCAATTCAGTTTACTTGTATAGCACCAAGTTACAATAGAAGTAATCTCAGGGCACAGTACAGAAACATTCACATACATAAAAACAGAATGGCAGGTCCAGATGTAGTTTCTATAAGAGGAAAGACGAAATAAAAACATGTTAAGATGTAAAAAAATTACCAATACAAACAGGTCGAGCAGGTAAATACAGCAGCAGAGTGAGGAAATGTGGTCAATTTGTCCTCCAGCAGTCTAAGCCTAAGCTTAGACTGCTTAGTTATGCTCTAAGGAGCATAACTAAGGAATAGCTCAGGAAACCCAAGCTGACCCTAACTATAGGATTTATCAAAAAGGAAAGATTTAAAGGTCCACTGACATGATTTTTTTTACTATTCATAAAATTGCTCAAAATATATATCTTTTATCATTTAAATATGTTCGTTTTTGCAAACAAAATGATAAATCACTTTAATTTTGCTTTAAAAGTGATTTTGAACTTCAAGCCGTGTTTAATCATGGGAAATCCGATTACACGCGAACGCACCATCTGTGACGTAACACTGGGCAGAGGGCTCTGGTCTCTTTAATAGCGGACAATTTAAAACCCGACTAATTTATCAATCTATGTGAAGATTTGAGCCATTTGTCTTCATTTTGGGAAGCAGAAAATAGTTTGTGTGATGGAACAAGAAACGGCAGGATCTAATTTAGGTCTGATGCTGTATCAGACTTATTTCCGTGTGGAGCTGCTCACACGCGCACACTGTGACAAGCCCAGAGCTCTGCCTCACACTACGTCACAGATGGTGCGTTCGTGTTTAATTGGATTTCCCATGATTAAACACAGCTTGAAGTTCAAAATCACTGTTAAAGCAAAATTAGTGATTTATCATTTTGTTTGCAAAAATGAACATATTTAAATGATAAAATATGTATATTTTGAACAATTTTATGAAAATTTAAAAATCATGTCAGTGGGGCTTTAAGCCTAAGTTTAAAAGCAGACAAGGCGTCACCCTCAGCTGTAGTTATGGGTTTAACTGCTGGGACAGCAGGCGGTTGAAAGATGACATACAACAAAACGTCATCGCTGGTCGGGTTGGGGAGGGGGCCAGAGAAAACTACGGAGTCCGGCATGGTTTTTAGCAAAGTCACACACCGAAGCAACATTAATTTTAGTGACCTCCGATAGTCGTAACCGGGAGTCATTACTGCTGACGTGAATAACAATCTGTATTTAGTCAGAGTCAGAGAGATTTATTTTGTCATACACAACACACGTGGTACATGAGGTTGGACGAAACTGTACGCAAGGTCCCAGTTACATCCAACAAAAACACAAATTGTACAGAAAAACATTGGTAAGATCCGAGTCATGAACTAAGAATATACTGTACTACATTCACTAAACTATGAATACAGTACACTAAACTAAGAATACACTAAGCACTAATAGTACAAAAACAATGCGCCAAAACAACAGCAGCACGAACGTGAGTCTGTGTGAGCAGATGAGGACCAATGAACACAGCAACATGAAATAATCAGCAGCATGAGATCAGCATCATGGATAGTCAGCAGCACATATCAACAACCATGTGGCATTACAGTGATTATCCTGGTTAGATATTCATGAGTCTAACAGCCTCATGGTAGAAGTTGTTCCTCAGTCTGGTGGTTCTGCACTTAATGCTCCTCAACCTTCTGCCTGGGGGGCCTTGGCCGCTGGAGTCCCTAAAGCCACGTTTCGGACTATGGAGCTGCTAATAACCAGGTTCTGCTTCTCAGTGGGTGTGTCACTGAGCGAGGAAAATCGATTAGAAACATGGTGAACTTGGGCCTTTATCCTTAGCACAACACTTGCTCCGGACCGTCACCCTGCCGGACTGGGGTCCCGGCTGCTCAGGGTCTGCTGGAGGACCGCTAACAGCTAGCCTCTGTGGTTCTGCACTGCCTAGGGGACCTGGTTAGCTACTGGTTTTTCTACAGCGTGGAGTCGAGCTTCCAGTTCAGACAGCCTCTCCTCCAAAGCTACCATAACACTTGTTACATGTATCATTACCACTGAAGGAGGCAGAGGAGTAGCTAAACATCTGACACACAGCGCAAGTGATGGAACCAGAAGCTATGCTAACGCTAGCAACAGCTAGCAGATCTCAAATACACCAATAAAAACCAGAAGTGTTGAAAGATTAAAAAACAGCTGTACTGAGGGTGTTTGTGAACTAATGTAAAACTGTTCAAAAGATTGATAAATCCAGAAAAATAAAAGGCTCCTCAAGCAAACGAATCACTCGAGCTACAGCAGAGAAAACAGGAAGTGATGCAATACGTCTCACCACGAACATCCTCAAGGATTCATGTGATATAATCATGTTCATACCACATGATTGTCTCTAATTTATCTGTTTGTTTCTCTGAATTTTTTACCTTTGACCTTTGTCCCGGCCTGCAGATGCTGCTGCTCTCTCAGGATTATGGGAAACACCTGCTGGGCGTGGAGGACCTGCTGCAGAAACACGCCTTGGTGGAGGCTGACATCGGCATCCAGGTGGACCGGGTCCGAAACGTCAACAGCAACGCTCAGAGATTCGCCACCGACACCGACGGTACCGCAGATTGTTGTATTGTTGTGTTTGTTACGTTCTGTTCTGGTGTTTCTCCTCACTCCTCGTCCTCCTCTTTGTCAGGTTATAAACCCTGTGACCCTCAGATCATCAGGGACCGCGTGGCTCACCTGGAGTTCTGCTACCAGGAGCTGACCCAGCTGGCAGCCGAGCGGAGGGCTCGCCTCGAGGAGTCCCGCCGCCTCTGGAAGTTCTTCTGGGAGATGGCTGAAGAGGTTCACCATTTCAATAATTATTAATATTATGAATAATATTAGTATTATTGGTATTGTTTGCATGCTTATATTCAAAATGTTACAGTCAGCTCACCATCTGGATGACCTTTGAGCTGTCTCAACTCTTTAACTTTACCGTCTGTGTTTTCATTGCTCACATAGATACTGTAACTCATCCATTCAACCAAAGAGGTAGATCTTTAAAAGTGAGATTCTGTAGAAGGATTATAAACAATAACCACCATGCCTGCTGTAGGGGTTGTGGTAGCTCATTGGTCAGTGCCTTGTTCTTGTAATCCTGAGACTGCAGGTTTGAACCCAAGTTAAAATGATTACCAACTCTTTAACTCGCTGAACAATGGAGCAACCAAAAGAGAAATCATCTTACATGCTGTAGATAACCCTTTGAACGACCTTACTTTGGAGATATTCAAGGATACATGATTCTTTGTCATTCACATCACATGTGGTACATGAGGTGGGACAAAATTGTGTACTCAGGGTCCCAGTTACATCCAACAATAGTAAAAATATGAAGTGTAAAAGAAACGGTAAATAAGGATCTAGAATAGAATAGAATATATCTTTATTGACCTTGACATTGCACCGGGGCACAAAGACAAAATAATTGATTACGCACATCCGTCTTAGGATAGGGACAGCGCACGAAGTCGCAGCAGTCTAAAACCGCGCCACCACAATAACAGATATGGAAAAGGGAATAGACACAAACAGGTAGGAACGTGGTATTCAAAAAAAGAATCTATCACAATTTGCCAATAGACACTCCATGATAAAGTCCAAAAAAACTCTACCAGCTTTTTTAGCACATTTAGACAGGACAAGATGCATTTATGACGGCAGGCGGGAGGTAAAGTCTGTGAGTAACAGCTCCAGATAAGAACAGTTCGCAGGTCTCACAGCTCGGCTCCATCCGAGAACGCACACACAGAGACCTCTGGGGGGAGGGGGGAGGGCAGCGGGTCCCTTCAGCTTCCCAGCTCAGGAGAAGATTTGTAAACAGCCTTCAGTCCAAGGCCAGAGACTAGTGCATTAACAGAGTACCCGAGTTTTCGACAACTCGAGTGCTTTGACTTCTATCGAGGCTTTTTTGTCCAACTCGGGTACCCGTAGTGACGTCACATTTCACATTTCACAGCGCGCGGGGCAGCTTTTAGCTTTTAGTAGACGCTACAAAATGGATTCCTGTGTGCGCACGGATGTTAATGGAGCAGGCCGTCTTGTCAAAAAGGTAAAACAGTTTATAATTGTATAAATTGCGCCACTCATTGAAACATCCTGACGTTCTTTTTCTATGAACACCGTAGTAGATTGTTGTGACAGCAGAGGGCAGTGTTGCAATGCAGGTCCCATATTATAACACGGCCGAAACGGCTTCCTGTCTCTCGTTTCACAAACAAAAAAAAACAAATATTCATCTCTCTAGAGCTACCAAAAATCTATAAACACAATCTCTAAAAGTAAACCTAAATTGCACAGCTGCAGGCGGTGGTACGGTGTGGCTGTGGCCCCATTTGTTTTTTAAGTTTCGGTTTTCATCGCCTTATACTTTCACTTTTAATATTATTAATATAACTAATAGTTTTGTTTTTCCTGTGACTTATGTGCAGTATGATAAATGATAGGAGCATAATAAATGCTCCCAATGCTTTGTTGGTCTTTTTTTTCTTTTTGTAAAGACGTTTTTAGGCATTTATATTTATTTATTTATTTTGCATCGTAAGACACTGTGACGTCATCGGCTACTCGAGCGTCGTTCGAGTTTTTTTATGTTAATGTCGAGGTTAAAAATTATGTACTCGTTCAACCCCTACCAGAGACCAGATTAGATTAGTTGCTTTATTTTTTCAGTCAGGCCACAGTGTTCTTTTACTGCAGTTTTTAAGTCCAGGTGCTGTTTCTGGGTCCAAATCGCCGAATCGAGAGAGGTTCCGAGCTAAAAGATCCTTCCATATGTGCCCTGTTTTAATCCGGACGGCTGTAAACGAGTTCCACACACCGCAGGTCCGCGGCAGCTACCGCTTCTCCCACCGTGTGGTTCAGCCCGCACAACAGCTGGGAAGGTCATAGCCCGGATCAAAGCACTTTCGCTGAGCGGAAGACTCGCCAGCACGCCGATCGCTGCGGTCCTCCTCAGCCTTCAGTGGCAGGAACAGCCACCAGTATCCCAAAAATCCACAGAGATTCCACGTCCCCGACAGAAAGAGCGGACAGTTACATTAGCCTGCTCATCGAGTCCATAATGTAGCTCACCGCATGCGTGTCGAAAGGGCGCCCTGGCTCTCCCTGGCCAGTGCGCTTCGCGGAAATTTTTGTTATCGATAGTATCGATAGATGAAATAGCCCAGAAAACAGTCCACGCACATAAATCCATCCCAAATTGCTTCGAGCGAGCGCTGAAGAGTAACAGACGAGACAAATGCAGAAGCAGGGGGGGGTGAAATCAGGGAGGTGTAGGAGCAAAAGGAGATGCGACCTGCCCTGCCGAGAGCGGAAGTAGGAAAGTAAGATATAAACTAAGATATACACTAAACACTAATAACGTAAAACAATACACTGAACAACAGCAGCACGATTCTCATATGTTCTGTTCAGCTATAGTTTGTAGTTCACACGCTAATGTGAGCAGAGTCTGGCGCGGAGCCGACCCCAAAACTAACATAAACTGGATTTATTTAAAGCATGAGACAAAAATACAGAAACAAGGTGCCAAAAGTGAAAAAGAAATAAATCTACAGCAGCATGGTCCCGTTAGCAGCATGATACTGTTAGCAGTGAGGTCTGATTAGCAGAAATGCATATAAATATATTTAAGCATATATCCTATATCAGAATAAGCTTATAGGAATTGATTTTGAAGGAATTAACGTTACCAACTAATCCAAGTGGAGCCATGACTAAAATAAAATCCCTTTTCTCGTAAAACCGCTTCATTCTCTAAAGATTTGCAGAGGTTCATGCTAACACAATGTTCTAAACCTTTACACCACAATCACTTTCACAATACTAACATTGATTTCTGTGTTTTTTGAGTAAGTGCTAATAGTGTCACAGCAACTAGCTGTAGCACTTCCTGTGCAGACCAGGACATGGTTTAAAATATTCCTTTAATGCCCAAAACAGCTTTTGGAGGTGGTTTGAGGGTATGTTTAAGTGTTAAATGAAAAACTATTATTTTTTTACATGATTTTATGTTTTTTTTCTATGATTTATGTTGGATTTTTGTTTTTAATGAATGAACATTTTTATGGTAAATCAGTTAATTGATAAAAATATTTCTACAATGTCTAATTAGTTTATTAGTTTAGTAATTTAACCAATCAGCTGATTTTTTTAACATGCAATTACTGATATAAAAGCTGAAATAAACAAGTAGGTAAATAAACCTTTATAAAATAAATTAGTAAATTAGTAAAATCTGTTTAACTGATCAAATTATTTTCTTAAACATAATATGTGATTAAACTCCTTCAAAAGCAAAAGAATCCTGAACATTGATGAATCGTTGTGCCTTTAAATCTATTAATGTGCTTTGAGTTTCTGGTAATTATCATGGAAGTAACTGCTAAATTAGCAAACACAGATGTGAAAGTAAACGGTGATAATAAGCTTTTAAAAAAATTAAAGTTTTGTAACATAAAACATTAAATAAATAAAAAAAATCACACTGAAGTTCAGTGACCTGATGGTCTCTGATGCGAGGTAACCGAGTTGATGGTTCTGGATTTTAGGAGGGATGGATCAGAGAAAAGGAGCAGATCCTCTCCTCCGAGGATTATGGGAAGGATCTGACGGGCGCCATGCGGCTGCTGAGTCAGCACAAAGCCTTCGAGGACGAGATGAGCGGGCGAGCCGCCCACTTGCAGCAGACCATCAAACAGGGCGACGCGCTGGTGGCCGACAACCACTTTGGAGCCGAGAAGATCAGAGAGCGTGTCCAGGACATCCAGGTACTGCTGCTCAGAACCAGAACCCGCTTTTATTTTGAAAGGAACTAACTGTTGGCTCCTTTCTTCTGCAGGAGCAGTGGGCGGCTCTGGAGCGTCTCTCTGCGGTCCGTAAAGCTCTTCTTCAGGAAGCTTGCAACCGGCACCAGTTTCAGGTCCAAACCCTCGTTCCTGGTTCTGTTCGCAACAAAAAGCAGAACGTTTTCTCTTCACTCGTACACGATCGTTAATCGAACGTATAAAGTAACACGCTGGATGTTGTTCCTGCAGGCTGATGCTGACGACATTGACACTTGGATGCTGGACGTTCTGCGGATCGTCTCCAGCGTCGACGTCGGCCATAACGAGTTCTCCACTCAGGCTCTGGTGAAGAAACACAAAGACGTCGCCGAGGAGATCGGCAGCTACCGACCCGTCATCGAGGCTCTGCACGAACAGGCCCGGACACTACCGCCGGAGAAGGCCAACTCTGAGGAGGTGCAGCTGCAGCTCTCTAACGTGGAGCTCAAACACATGGTCTCTGCAGTCCCCGGTGACCTTCAACCTCTGCAGTGTTGTTTTTGACTCCCATTTTGATTTTAGTTTTAGTCTTAGTCTTTTAGACAAAAATACTTCTTAGTTTTAGTCAGTTTTAGTTATTTCTATATTTAATGGTTTTAGTCCAGCTTTAGTCGACAAAAACTTACAAATTTTAAGTCTATTTTTAGTCTTTAAAATAAAAAGAAAACCTATTAGTCTTTACAAATTAATTTGAGTAATTTGTTTTAATAGTGGAATCAAATACCGGTACTCCAAAAATGCCCAAAACAAAAACATTCTCACTTTGTGGCTTTATTTCCTTCAGGTGCTGCTTAAGATTCGTAGTGTTTTTTCCACCAAGTTTAAATCCACATTTACTTCTGTCTCCCTCGACGATACATTCGGTTCTTCTTTCAGTTGGGTTAAATACAAAACAAGTCCATAACTCCTTTCTGGGTTTGCGTCCACCAAGCCCCTTTGTATAACGTGCAGCATCTTCCATGGTCCAGTTTGAAATGAAGTCAAAGGTGAGCGCGCGGCGCATCAGCGCGGTCGGGTAGCAGTGGGCGTGACCAAACGGCTTACTTTCAGACACAGAATGTAATTATGGGCAGAAATATTGTGCATTCTAAATTATTGACGGACCACCGACTAACATTTTCGTACAGTCTCATCTCGTCAACCAAAACTCACACACATTCCGTCATGTTTTAGTCATTAAAGAGCAATGTTTATTTCGTTACCGTCTCATTATTGTCATGAAAAAAGGGGGCGTCGACGAAAATTTTTCGTCATCGTTAACGAAAACGACACTGGACCTCTGCTGGTTTTGTGTCTGTAGGTTCAGAACCGGCTCGCAGGCGTTGAGGAGCGATACAGGGAGGTGGCAGAGCTGACCCGGCTCAGGAAGCAGGCCCTGCAGGACGCCCTGGCCCTCTACAAGATGCTGAGTGAAGCCAGAGCCTGCGAGGTGTGGATCGACGAGAAGGAGCAGTGGCTCAACAGCATGGAGATCCCCGAGAAACTGGAGGACCTGGAGGTCATCCAGCACCGGTAAGAACGGCACTGGGTTCCTCACGGTTCGTCCCGCAGAGGAACAACTTAAACATGAAGATGAGATTCAGATTTGATGATCCCAATGGGTCCAACCTCCTCGTCTCTGTGTAGGTTTGAGAGTCTGGAGCCTGAGATGAACAGCCACGCGTCCCGCGTTGCCGTGGTCAACCAGGTGGCTCGGCAGCTGATCCACAGTGGACATCCCAGTGAAACCGAGATCAAGGCCCAGCAAGACAAACTCAACACCAGGTATCCTGATGCATGCTCAATAATCCATTAATTAATAATCCATCAATAATCCATCAATAATCCAGGTAGAAAAATCAAACAAAGTTAAATCAGGTTCTCTGGATGGAAGAACCCATCCAGAGAACCTGATTTAGCACCAAGTAATCAAACTGGGATTAAAACCAAATCCTTTACCCAACACTCAAACCCTGACTCAACAAAATTTTAATTAAACGAATCATTAAAACAAAAACAAAAAAATTAACTACAAGTTTCAAGAACCCTAAAAATTATTAAACCTAAAACAAGAAAATAGGGAAAACTAACCAGTATGCAACAAGACAGCAAGTTAAAGTGATCAGCAAAGTAATTATAATCTGGGATTATCATAAAACTCAACGGGGATTAAACCAGCAGCAGAAACCTGATTTTTTTTGCCTGGTGTTATTGGAATTAAAAAGCAAAATAAGATCTGCGTAAACTCAGGTCAAACAGTAAATAATCACTAGGGGTTGAATGAGTACATAATTTTTAAACTCAACATTAACATGAATAAACTCGAGTAGTCGATGATGTCATAGGCTCTTAAGATGCAAAATAAATAAATACTGTGTATATAAAAATGTATAAAAACTTCATTATTTACCAAAAAAAAAAAGACCAACAAAACATTGGGAGCATTTATTATGCTCCTATCATTTATCATACTGCAGATAAGTCACGGGAAAAACAAAACTATTAGTCATATTATTAATATTAACATAGTGAAAGTACCGTACGGCGCCCACACGTCAAAACGAAACTTAAAAACAAGTGGGGCCTGCAGTGCTGTGCAGTTAGGTTTACTTTTAGAGATTATTGTGTTTATAGGTTTTTAATACGGTAGGTCTAGAGAGATGAATATTTGTTGCTTTTTGTTTGTGAAACAAGAGAGAGGAAGCTGTTTCGGTCATTGGATCCCGTGTTATATGTGACTTGCAATGCAACACCGCCACCTCCTGTCACAATCTACGGTGGTCAGTGAGAGAAATTGATTCAATGAGCAGCAAAGCATTCTATAAAATTATAAACTGTTTCTTAATAATAAAACACAACGCATTTTTACCTTTTTGGCAAGACTGGGCCTGCTCCATACATCCGTGCGCACAGAGGTATCCATTTTGTAGCGTCTACTGTCTACCGAGCCAGCGCTCGGTGCGGATCATGTGACGTAATGACGTCAGTGCGACACGATGACGTCTCTACGAGTACTCGAGAGGGACAAAAAGACCTCGATAGAAGTTATAGGACTCGATCTGTTGATTACTCGGGTACTTTGTTAAAGCCCTAATAATCACATTTAGTGAAATTGTGTCCAACAGTTTTTATAACCAAGAGCAGGTGGAAGAGAGGCTGGAGAGGTAGATGGATGTAGTGTAGGATTACATGCAGAGGGTCAGTGTGACAGATGTAACCAATGTCTGAACGCTTGTTCAAAAGAAATCAACAAACTGTTTCTTCTGTTAACTCAAGGATTCATCGGATTGCCAATAAAACTAACGATAATTTTAAAATGCTGTCCGGTAAACTGAAGCATGAAACATGACAAATAATCTCTGTCTCTGTCCGTCGTTTCAGGTGGAGTCAGTTCAGAGACCTGGTGGACCAGAAGAAGGAGAACCTGAACTCTGCTCTGGGTGTCCAGAACTACCACTTGGAGTGTAATGAGACCAAATCCTGGATTAAAGAAAAGACCAAGGTACTGTACAGAACAGAACCGGTCTGTCTTTGCAGCACTTCCTTTCTTCTCAACCCAAAACAAAAAACGTTTTCATGAAATATTTACCGTATTTTCCGTCGTACACGTCACACCGCCCTATAAGTCGCATCAGTCCATATATGTGTAATAAAGTGGAGAAATCCATAAATGCGTCGCTTCACCATGTACGTCGCATCTATTGTGTGTCACCACTGACAACCCAGAAACGTTGGCCCGTGTTGTGCCAAAAATCGATTAGCTGCCAAATGGCGGTCACGGGAGTGTGCACAAGAGGACATTGATAAGAATTTAACAAGATTTACTATAAGTTTTCTCAAACTTATCGTAAAGGTGTGTCTCAGTTGAACTTTTACTTAATAAATGCACTTTAATGGTCCAATCAGCTTCATTTCTCCGGGGCAGAGAATCGAAATGAAGCTGATTTGACGGTTGCTCCAAGTGAGCTGGATGAAGGTGGAAGACTATAGCAAGACGATTGTGTCATTAATAGTCACTTTTACCTATTACATGACACAACGGCATGCCATACTACTCTAGTGCCATTTAGCGGCTGAAAATGGTAATGTTCAATATTTTCAGTCAGAATGAATGAAAACGGTCATATCTCAGCCAAAAGTTGGTTTATAAATATGGTGAAAAAATCCATAAATACATTGCTTCAGTGTATAAGTCACAGGGCATAAAAATTATGCAAAATAATTGGGACTTATAGGGTGAAAAATACAGTACAGTACTTAAAATGCTGAATTTCAATATTTTCTTTTGTACTTTATAGCAATTTATTTACATTTGTCTGTCTATTTAAAAAATACATAAGAATCAGTAGCTGAAGTACTTAAGAATACAGTTGTTTTTTACTTAAAGGTTCAGGATCCATTAATTAATACGATTTATTTAAGATAAGATAAGATAAGATAATATTGAAGTTTATTGATCCCGCAGGAAATTATTGTGCCAGAGTTTCAGTACAAAGGAACATACACAAGAATCACAAGATGTAAAGATAACAGAGAATATAAAAATACCAACAATTAAGTTTTAAACAGGTGCAGACAGAAACATTAGTTTATTGTAGTACAGGATTAATGTTTTATTGTCCTATGTGCAGAAAGGGGGAGGAGTTGAAAAGCTTGACAGCCACAGGGAGGTTTAGTGTTTGTCTTTCACTGTTTTTGACATTAAAAACAGCTTCACCTCTCTGCAGGTGATTGACTCGACCCAAGAGCTGGGGAACGACTTGGCCGGCGTCACGGCTCTGCAGAGGAAGCTGACCGGGATGGAGCGGGACCTGGTGGCCATCGAAGACAAGCTGAACGACCTGGGCAAAGAGGCAGAGCGCTTATCCTCCGAACACCCAGAGCAGTCTGAGGCCATTAAAGGACGTCTGGCTGAGATTACTGGCGTCTGGGGCGAGATGAAGGTTGGATGCTTCTATACTTTCAAAAGATTTTCCGTGTGTTTTGTTCAGTGAAAAGGCATTTACTTCCTCTCGCTTGTCAACAGGACTCGTTGAAGAACCGCGAGGAGTCCCTGGGCGAAGCCAGCAAGCTGCAGCAGTTCCTTCGTGACCTGGATGACTTCCAGTCGTGGCTGTCTCGAACGCAGACTGCCATCGCCTCTGAAGACATGCCAAACACGTTGGCCGAGGCCGAGAAGCTGCTGGCTCAGCACGAGGGCATCAAGAACGAGGTGCGTAACTACGAGGAGGACTACCAGAAGATGCGGGACATGGGCGAGATGGTGACACAGGGTCAGACGGACGCCCAGTACATGTTCCTGCGGCAGAGGCTGCAGGCGCTCGACACCGGCTGGAACGAGCTGCACAAGATGTGGGAGAACCGGCAGAATCTGCTGTCCCAGTCTCACGCCTACCAGCTGTTCCTGAGGGACACCAAGCAGGCCGAGGCCTTCCTCAACAACCAGGTAACTGGGCCAGGATCATCATCATCACCACCCCTGCACATCAACTGTACCGTATTTTCTGGAATATAGGTCGCACCCGAATATAGGTCACATTGTCCAATTATTGCCAAAGAATTGGAAAAATCCATATACAGTATAGGTCGCACCTACGTCAAAATGTGGACCGTGTTTAGCTCTGCTGCAAATGTCTGCCACAGGAGCGCACAGCAAGGCTTTTAAGAAGATTAACACTTAAAAACAATTATTTGTTTGATAAAAATTATAGCAAATATGTGTCTGAGCTGAACTTTTCTTTAATAAATGAATAATTTTAGCAGGATAAACACCTAAAAATATATATTTGTTAGCTGACATTATTGTAAGAGTGTGTCTCAGTTTAATTTTTGTTAATAATTGATTACAAATCAGCTTATTTTATAAAAAGCCATAAATAGGTCGCACCTGAATATAGGTTGCAGGGCATGCAAAAATGATAAAAAGCCGTGACCTATATTCCGGAAAATACGGTAATCGGTCTGATCAAATCCATTCCCAGTCTGAAAGCTTTTCTGTTTCCTTTTTTCCCCTCTTTAATTCAATTCAGTTTATTTCTATAGCACCGGGTCACAGCAGGACTGCACAAACACATTCACACAAAAACAAATTTGTAAAAGTTATATATCTAAGGAAACCTCTTCAACATCTTTAATTTAGCACAAGTTGACAAAGAGAAAGCTTTGAACCACGTGTGTCTCCTCAACATGTCTGTGGCTCATTAAACTTCAAATAAAAACATCGCAAACCTGAATTTTGTTTTAAACTTACATAACTATAGAAATGAATATTTTTTATCAGTTTCTCCATCCATACTTTGCTGTTTACCAGGGGCAATTCTAGAATCTGACCTTTAGGGGGTCTTAGCCCCCAGTGCTGATAATGGCACTTGGCTTGAACAATGTGGTGGCCTTTGGTGTCAGAAGCATTTGTAATATTGTGGGGGGGGGGGTCTGTGGGTCATCCCCCAGAAAATTTTGAATAAAGTAGATGCCATTTCCTGCATTCTGGTGTGTTTTAACAGGTTGTTAAACATCTACGTTTACCTACATTAGTAAACACTTGATTCAATAGAGATCAACAAGAAGTAACGTTAAGCTAGTGGCATTAAATACAGACGTGCTAGCTAAGGTGCTACAGACGTAGCGCTCTGCTTTACAATAAACAACCTAATAATCACTTTGTACAAAATCAGTTTAGTTTTAACTGATCATAACAAACAAAGACTAAACTTATGCAACCAGAAGTTGCAACATATATCTACATACGTAACACAAAACAAAGTAAAACTAGCTTTAATCATTAACCTTTTATTTAACCATTAAGTATACAATGCAATTATGACAGAAATGGAGGATTTACCTGCAGTTACATTCGTACAGATGAACATGTGGTACTTCCTGTTTATCACTGTTGTACTCAGTTGATCATGAGGTCGGCTGCAGGGCTTTATCATCTTTTACATTTCTCCAGACTCGGTGTAGGTTTTAAAAATGGTATAAACTGTATTCACCCTCTACAGCAGGACTAACTAAACTGCTGCACTTAATGAATGCTCCTCAACCTCCTTCCTGAGGGGAGTGGGGCAAAAAGTGTGTGTGCAGGGTGAGTGGGGTCCTTCATGATGCAGGTGGCCCTCTTCTTACATCTGGAGGTGCAGATGTCTGTGATGGTGGGGAGGCTGACTCCAACAGACTTCTGTGCAGCTTTCACCACTCTCTGCAGTGGAGGGTTTGGCTCCCACTCTGATTTTTAACAGAAACTAGTTCACTAAAATCTGTAAACATTTTTTTAAAAGTTTAAATTAGTTTTCCATTCTCTTAAAAATTACTAGATTTTAAGGCATCAAGAAGGACTTGTTAGCAACATGCAGCATTTTTTATATAAATATCATAAAAACAAAGACTTTATCTAAGTAAAGCAGTCATCCTAATTGTCCGTTCACCACAGAGGAGCAGACTGACCCGTCGAGAAGAAACTTTGGTGCAACTTTGGAAGCTTCTGTTGTTTTCATCTGGAAGAAACCGCTCCGGTTTTATTTAGTTTTTTACTGTCTGAAGGTTTTTTCACTCAAGTTGTCACTTCTTTGATCATGTTCAGTTTTTGTTCTAACATAAAATGTACAAAGTAAAACCTAAAAGCAGTTTTGGGAGGTTATCTGGGCGTATTGGAAGCCTGAAACGGTAAATTAAACACAAACGTGAAGAATTCTCTCCAGTTTTGTGCTCCTGAATTTAATAACATTCATTTTAAAAGACCTTCTTTTGATGTTAAGCTAGTTAAAACTTAATTCAATGTATTTCCAACCATCTTGGGTGGATCAGCCCAAACCTCAGTCAGGTTGGATGGATCATCTGAGCCTGCCATCTACTGGTAGAAACCTTTCTTACAGCAGCAGAATTATGCTGGTGAAAATACAGTAAACCTGTGACCAGTAGAGGAACTTCTGCAAACACCAGTTTTATTTGTTAATGTGAGCAGACCACTTGTCACTGAGCTGAAACTCATTTTGTGTACACTCCATATGCCAGTAAGCAGGTCAACTTACCTGCGACCACACACAGTGACGTCGTCTTCATGTTTCTGGTTCAGGAGTACGTCCTGGCTCACACGGAGATGCCTACCACCCTGGAAGCAGCGGAGGCCGCCATTAAGAAGCAGGAGGACTTCATGACCACCATGGATGCCAACGAGGAGAAGATCAGTGGTGTGGTTGACACCGGGCGCCGCCTGGTCGCAGACGGCAACGTCAATGCCGAGCGCATCCAGGAGAAGGTGGACTCCATTGGCCAGAGGTGACAGAGATAGTTTTTTTGTGTGTGCGTCTTTATTTTTTATTTTGTTTCTTCTTTATTTAACCAGGTAGATCTCATCGAGATTTAAAATATATTTTCCAAAACCCAGACCTAGCCATTAAAGGCACCAGCACACAGACATTACCAGTCAGTCTTACAATCCTCAATGAGGATGACTCACCTGGTCAGGTAGTGGAGGATTTTATTTCATGGTGTGACAATTCATATTTAACATGAAATGTCTCAAAAATCAAAGATATGAGTATAGATTTTAGAAAGAAGTCCAGTCCAGCACCTTCAGTTCTCATCAAACATGAAGCAGTGGAGAGCGTTTCATCCTATAAATATCTGGGAGTTGTCACTGACAAGAAGCTGACATTCAGTGAAAATACAGATAAGGTTGACAAGAAAGCTCATCAAAGACTGCACTTAAAGGACATTCTTGCTCCATATTCATCCACCCGGTCTCTACAATCACAGAACAGTAATCTCCTTCACCTTCCTCGAAACAAATTAAGGACCATGGGAGACCGGGCATTCTGTGTGGCTGCCCCCCGCCTATGGAACTCCCTCCCTGACTACCTGAGAGCTCCACAGTCACTGGTTGACTTTAAACAAGGCTTAAAGGAGACCACAGATAGGTTTTTAAAATTTTTATGGTATGTCTTTGGGGTTACCAGACAGTGTTCATTCAATTTAATACACAAAATAATTCTTAGATAATCAATTATACCCTTTTTAATTCTGCCATTTTTAACTTTCGTTTTGAACGACCGGTTTATGATAATGAGATCTCGTGGCACGCCCTTCAAAGATCTGCTTACATTAACTCCGCCCTCCAAAGGCAGACGAGGATGTCTGAAGTGACGCTGAGCTGTAACTGGACCGCGCGACGTATTTATTGTGTGGGACAGATCAGACGTGTACAAGTTGTCGTGTCATTTTTTATTTTTCCTCTGTAATAAATGCCCAACTCCCTCCCTACCATACCATACCATACCATTTTATTTATAAAGCACTTTCAAGGTTCAGTATGCAGTTTCTGTAGAACTGCAGCAGTTAGAAATATTTTCAACAGGCAAAGCATTCTGATCCCTCCCCCTCAGAGCCATATGTGGCTCTGCCCCCTTGTGGTCTGTTGAATTTCAAATTCAAGCTCTGTTTTTATTGGCTGATTCAAATTCAAGCTCTGTTTTTATTGGCTGATTCAAATTCAAGCTCTGTTTTTATTGGCTGGTTACAAACTCTGTTTTTATTGGCTGGAAAATGGCGGGTCACCTTTTCTTTTTAGAAATGCTTATTTACCACCTGGAGAAGCAAGGGGACAATATTTTTTTTAATTTTTTTTCAGAGATTACCTGGCTAACATCAGTCTGTCAGGAGGTAGTGACAGAGTGAAGAAATATGTTCATAAATAAAAAAAGCTACATACTGCAGCTTT
>JBBPBX010011271.1:4981-56294 GCA_038048925.1 Garcialebias charrua | reverse complement strand
GATGATAGATAGATGATAGATAGATAGATAGATAGATATAGATAGATAGATGATAGATAGATAGATAGATAGATAGATTGATAGATAGATAGATAGATAGATAGATAGATAGATAGATAGATGATAGATAGATGATGATGATAGATAGATAGATAGATAGATAGATAGATAGATAGATAGATAGATAGATAGATAATAGATAGATAGATAGATAGATAGATAGATAGATAGATAGATAGATAGATAGATAGATAGATAGATAGATGCAGTAAAAAAGACAAATAGGTTATTTGTAAAAATGACAAATAGGTTATTTGTAAAAATGACATATATGAAGATTTAGAGAAGTCTACCATTAGCAGTCAAAGGTTATTCACACTGAGTGCTGCTGTTTATTCAAACTTTATCACATCACAACTGTTCTCACATGCATTTTGCTGAGCATTTCAAGGGCGTGAATGGATTACGTTCCCATAGCAATTATGTTGCACTGAGTGACTGACTGATAAGGGAACTAAAAGTTATGCACCATAACTCATGTTCCTATCGTCAGTCACTCAGTGCAACATAATTGCTATGGGAACGTAATCCATTCACGCCCTTGAAATGCTCAGCAAAATGCATGTGAGAACAGTTGTGATGTGATAAAGTTTGAATAAACAGCAGCACTCAGTGTGAATAACCTTTGACTGCTAATGGTAGACTTCTCTAAATCTTCATATATGTCATTTTTACAAATAACCTATTTGTCATTTTTACAAATAACCTTTACTGCATCTATCTATCTATCTATCTATCTATCTATCTATCTATCTATCTATCTATCTATCTATCTATCTATCTATCTATCTATCTATCTATCTATCTATCTATCTATCTATCTATCTATCTATCTATCTATCTATCTATCTATCTATCTATCTATCTATCTATCTATCTATCTATCTATCTATCTATCTATCTATCTATCTATCTATCTATCTATCTATCTATCTATCTATCTATCTATCTATCTATCTATCTATCTATCTATCTATCTATCTATCTATCTATCTATATGTATATTTCTTTATTTATAATTTTTTTAAATTATTTGTACGCATCCTTTATGATTGTCTGTTGTTGTCCATTGTTGTCATCACTCTTCGTTTAAAATTCAGGTCTGTCTGGTAAATGAGTCCCAGAGGCTTAATGGGATTAATTTGTATAAATAACAGTTGAATTAATGTTACATATGCAAAATGTATTTTAATTTTTTTTAGAATGTAAAAGTATGTTATTCAAAGTGTTAAGCTCAATTTTGATGTTTATATGTAATGCCATAATAAGCAAAATGCATGTGGGAACATCTGCCTTAATACGACAGGCATTTCCCAGCTGCTCTCTACAACATATGTAGAGAGCACAGCCTGAGAAGAAAAACGCCACATGTAGAAACATCAACCTGATGTTACCACTGGACACAAAGATGAAACACCAGCTAGAGACAGCACAAGCGTGCTCCACTAGTGTATTTACCCATCATCTCCTTTTTCCCTGGAAATTTTGAGAAACAGGAGGAAAAGGGCAAGGGACCCCTTACATCACTGGCAACCAGATGGCAATGTGGAGGTGAAGAACCCAGTTCAAGCACAGGGTAACCTTCCAGGTCCCCAGGGGAAAGAATTTCATATATACAAGGGGCACGCACGAGTCCCTCATCTGCTCCTTGAACAGACAACTTACTAGGACTATCAAAAAAGGGCCCATCCTGATGTTGGAGACCTGTCAAAGGAGAGGTGGAACCCTTCCACTGAACATCTCCCAAGTAAACATAAACACCAAAGGACTCCCTTATGTATGTTATTGCTGTTCGTTTTTGGAGAAAAAAAACGATCAAACCTTAGGCCCTCAGCCAGTTCCCTTCAGTGGCCAAGCTGAGATCCGTCACAGCTCCAGACGTGGATGTAGAAGCTACCCATGTGCCTGAGTGAGCAGGTCCCTGTGAGAAGGCAACTGCCATGGTATCCCTGATAACATTGAGATCAGCTCCGGGAACCACGGTTTCTGCGGCCACCTGGGGGCTATCAGTATCAGGGAGAGGGCTCCCTGACATACACGTTCCAGTGTCACCTGGATCAGAGGGACAGGTGGAAAAGCATAGTACAGCACCCCTGCTGGCCAATCATGGGCCAGAGCATCCGTTCCCAACAGTACGTCTGTTTCCTTCAAAGAGAAGTAAAGGTCACAATGTGAGCTAGCTCTGCAAGCGAACAAGTCCACTGAGGCTCTCCCAAATCGTGACCAGACCTTTTCCACGACTCGTGGGTTCAGTCTCCATTCTGACGCCAAGAGAGGCCCTCTCGAGAGGGCATCAGTTCCATAATATAGTTCACCGGGAACATGAGTCGCCCTGAGCGACAATATTCTCGGAGCATACCACGTGAGCTTCTTCCGCGTCAGGCCGAGGAGGGCTTGGGATCTTGTCCCTCCCTCCCTGTTGATGAAGGACACTGTGGTCCTGTTATCTGATTTCACCAGGACATGCTACCCAACAATCAGACCTTTACCAAAAAAGTATTTCACTGACAGGAATACGGCCAACAATTCCAAGAAGTTTATATGGAATCTTGCTTCTTGTTCATTCCAAACGCCTCGGGCATTCTGATTTCTGCAGACTACCTCCCATTCTGTTTTTGAGACGTCCATCGTGATGACCACACGAGATGACACTCTACCTAGCGGGACCCCCTCCACGAAAACAAACAAGTCTCTCCAAGGTTCCAGGGCCCTCAGGCACTCTGAATATATCCTGACATTTCCTGCTCGACCAGGCAGGTCGGGTTGTTTCTGTTGGTTTAGCCACACTTGTAGGGTCCGCATTTTCAGCAATGCGTGTGGCACACAGGGTATGGCTACCGCCAAGAGGCCTAAGAGGCATTGGCACGTTTTCAGGGGGACCCGTTGATCCAGTTTAAACTTTGCCAGGCAATGGCGAATCGAGGAAACTCGTTCCTTTGAGAGCCGTGCTCTGTAACGGATGGTGTCGACCTGCATTCCCAGAAATACGGTAATCCGTGATGGGGTTAGGTCATACTTTTGTAGGTTTGTGACAAAACCGAGAGACTCCAGGTGAGAGATCACCCTATAGGAGTGTGACTGGGCCTGTATTCTGCTTCCTGCCAGAATAAGGAGGTCATCCAGGTAGTTCATAACACTGACTCCTTGATTTCTAAGAGGGGTCAGGTCTGCGTCCAGACATTTAGTAAATGTACGAGGAGCCGTCTTCAAACCGAAGGGTAAGGCTTTGAATTCATAAGCCCTCCTTTCAAAGCAAAACGGAGGAATTTTCTGTGCTTCCTCCACACGCCCACATGGAAATAGGCGTCCTTCAAATCCACTGTACATGCGTAGTCTCCTGGTCTCACAGACTGGAGGACCTGCCGCAGTGTAAGCATCTTGAACTTGAAAGTTCTTATTCTCTTGTTCAGAGTCCTGAGATCCAGGATCGGCCTCAGGGAATGATCCCTTTTGGGCACCAGGAAGTACTTGCTGTAGTGACCGGAGCGTAGTTTGCGTTTCGGGACCAAACTTATTACTCCTTTCTGTAGCATCGTCAATACTTCCTCCCTCAGCACGTGTGCGCGTGCAGGGTTAATATTCGATTGCAGCAACCCTGTGAAGGGGGGCGGCCTTTTGGCAAACTGTAGCTTGAGCCCATGACATATTGTCTTCATGACCCATTCGTTTGGTAGACACACCCTCCAGGCCTGCGCGTGCGCCATGAGCCTGGAAGGCATGTCTAAAGGCTGCTTGTCATGTTTGAGTGCGTGAGGGATGACCTTTGACCCCTCTTGCGAGCTCTCAAGCAGGTTGGTCAGCCCGACAGAAGATATTACGAGATCTGATTGTCTCAGGCAGAGCTCGCACGTCTTGCTGCGGTTCATAGTTTGACCAAGTGGTTTGTGTTTTATAAAAGTGGGACTCGAGTCAAGAACCAGGGCAGTCTGTGCTTTGGTACTTTTATTTTTGTATATGCATGAAACAGTGTTTGTTTTTATTACACATACAGTAGGTGAATCATGTTTAGTGCGCACACACATGTCACCAGCTCCTTGTAGTGTCTTACAAGTGAAGACTGGGCTCAAAAGGTCAGGTTCCCGTACCGCGTAGGCGGGCAAACCTGTAAAATCATGAATTTGTCCTGTTTCATCAGGCTCGAATCTGCTTTCCACATGGGGTCATCGAAGAGGTCCTCGGCCGGGCCGCCTGATGCTGAAAAGGCTCTCCGTCGCCAGCAGGTCTCTTCCGCGGAGGGCGACGCATGGCTTCCTTGGGGGGTGCAAAGCTTTTCCTCAGCAACCCCTCGCGGAGGGCTTCCGCCTGTTTGTGTCTTTGTTCTAGCCTGGCCTGGATGCATTCCAGGGCTCCCTCGAAGAGTCCCGTCAGCTCGATCGGGTTCTGGAGGAAGGGGGACCTCTGGTTTTCCGGGAGGTCCGTTAAAGTCAACCAAAGATGGCACTGGGCGACAACCATTTCCACCATTGCTCTGCCTTGCATGATGGCTATTGTCCCCATCATGCGGAGCACGAAGTCAGAGGCTCGGCGGGCCTCCTCCTTGATCGTTTGTCGTTACCTGGAGTTCCTGCAGCTTTTCTGCCAGGTACGCCTGCATCATGGTTGAAGCGTTCATCGCACGAGCCGCGAGGCCCTGAGCCCAGTAGCACTTCTCGAGCTGTTTCTCCGAAGCACGGCAGGCACTGCTAGGCAGCGCTTGCTTCGTCCCCGTAACTGTGGGGGCCAGATGAGCCGCCAGGGTCTCCTCTATCTGGGGTGCGCTGGCGAGACCTGCTGCCTCCATTCCGGCGACATCCAGGAGCCGGGATAGTGGCAGCATCATGGAAGCTCCGGGTTCCGCCCAAGAGTGCGTGAGCTCCATGAGGAAGTCCGGGAAAATAAAAATTTTCTGCGACATCATCGGCTGCTGCTTCGCGTAAAAGAAATTTCCCGCCGGCCTCGTAACCTGTTGTCGAGGAGTGGGGTATGGCCACGTGACCTACAGGACGTCCGCCGCCCTGTGGCACAAGTCGAACAGAGCAGGGACCGACATGTCCGGTTCCGGTAGAACTTGCGCCAGGTTCTGGGAGGAATCAACACTTTCCCCTCTGCAACTGTACTCAGCGTCTTGGTCAGACACTTTGGGCGTCGAGTCCTCGACGGGGACTGAGGAGTCCGACACGTTCTCATCCCCGACCTGACCGTTGCATTCCAAGTCCATGTTCTAGAGCTCCGGTTCGGGAGCGAGCAGTTCTGTGTAGCGTGTGGCCTTCAGCGTTGCGGCCTTCTCCATGGTCTTAGCCAACGCATCCGCGCTGTGTTTCCTCACTACTGCCGGCATCCGACAGCAGTGGGAGCAGGAGTCGGGAGATTCCAGCGCTTTTCTTGCGTGCAGGATCCCTAGGCAGATGGGACAGGCCTCGTGGGTGTCCGTCGCCAAGAGGGAGTAGCCGCAGCCGCTGGGGCAGGGGCGCGAGTGAGGGCTCGCCGTCCTGCTGGTTTTCTTTGGAACCTTTGTCCTCCATTTTCCATTCTCGGGAGCCATGTCCGGAGACGAGAAGCATTGAGACTGTTCCTAATTTCCTTTTGTTCGAAGACCTCCTCTCAGTCGTCTTGCTTTTGCTGGCTAGCTTGCTAAAGGTTAGCAGGGAGTGTTGTGATGCAGTTAGTGCCGTTGAGCGAAGCAGCTGCGGAGAGAGAAGAAAACTTCTAGGTAAGTAGAAAAATGCTGGACTAGCTTTCGCCAGCCTAGCAGTACGCAGGAAAATTCTCAGCGTAAGGAGCAAGCTTACCTCTGATCGAGCGATGTGAAAACAAAGAAGTCCCACGAAGTTCAGGTTTAAGCGAGGTGAAGGGCAATAAGAGAAAGTAGGATGGGCGTCCCCGTCTTAAATTTCCAGAGGGAGGGGACTCTGGCGTGACGCTGATGCCCCTGCCGTAAAGACGTGATTGTATTCCTTCAGGTAATCGCGCGGGGCGCAATTTCCCATAGCAATTATGTTGCACCGAGTGACTGACTGATAAGGGAACCTCAATATCTTAATTTCTGCCGCTTCCACTTCTTTCTCCTGTCTTTTTGTCAGTGCCACTGTCTCCAGACCACACAACATAGCTAATTTCACTGCTGTCTTGTACAATTTTCCTTTTGACCATCCAGATATACACAGAGCACTACTGTTTGCTAACACTTAGCATGTTAAAAATGGCTACAGGTCGTGGGATTAGCTTACTTACCGCCTTTGTNCTGTACCTGGAGGGAGGGAGCGGGGAGGCGTCTTTTACTGGGGAGAGGGTGAGCTGTCCATGGACTCCTGGCTTGCTGTAGGAGGACTGGCTGGAGTAGGTTCTTCTGGTGCACCAGCAGATCCTGGAGGAGCTGCAGAGACCTTGGTGACAAACCTTAACATTCTGCTCTGCACAGCCTCTTGTTACAAGTTGCACTTTTTGAAAGGAATTACTGAAATAACTCAGTTTGAACAAGAGAAAGTCCTTAAGCATGTTTGATGAGCTGTTCACCTAATACACAGATGTAATGTTAATTATTTAATGACACTCACTGTGCAGGGTCTGAAAAATCCAGGCATCTTCATGCAGGACAGCTTGGTGTGTGTCATGAAATCTAGTGATAAAAACATAGGTACATCTTCACTTAGGTTTATGGATTAAAGCTAACTGTGAAACAGTTCAATCACAACATATCCATTAATACAATTTCACACATTTAATACGATCAGACAAACTACTGTAAGTACAGGATTAGACAGAATTGTAGAATTGTTCATTACTCACCTACCCTAATTTATGAGTTTTTAGAACTAATGATAACTAAACCACTGGACCGTTTTTATTTAAATTAATCTGCCAACACAATTCTTTTCTAGCGCTTAGAGAGTGTTCACGCAGGGAGCTGTTGTTGTCGGCAGCCATGTTGTGACTGCTAACGTGAGCTAGCTATAGCTACACTTAGCTCTGTGCAGCCTACGGGCGCCTGGCTAGTTACAGTAATGGTTTTTCAAAAGCACAGAGTCGAGCTTTCAGACCAGAACCTCTCCTCCAGAACCGACATGAGAACATTTGTTAAATGTATCATTATCTACAAACGAAGCAGTCACTTCTGGCACACAGGCCCCAGGCCTGTTAAGCTAACGCTAGTGAAAGCTAGCTCTCAATACATTGAAACAAGAAGTCCTGAAAAATAACTAAAAATCAACAAAGGGCAGAGAAAAATAAATGAATAAATAACACGGTTTAAAACCACTCTCCTGATTTCAGCTTAATGTGAATTCAATCCGAGTCGATCCGAACCAAATCTATTAGCTTAGCACAAACCCGAAGAACCTGGCAGAACCATGCAACAGTGATTCACGTAATTTAAAACACATCAAAGAATGAAGCTCAAAACAAGAGCCAGCAAGGAAGCACTAGAACAAAGTCAAGAAACAGAAACACAGTTTAAAACTAGGATGACTCGCCTCTTAGCTTTTGAGCTAGCAGTTAGCACAACACGGTCGGGTCACGTGGCTCAAATAAAACACTTAAAATAAAGCATGTGAAACCCACAAACGACCAGAATACAACGCTAAGCAAACAGTTTAAAGAGCAGAAGAAACCAGTTCGTAGTAAGTGCGAATCGTAGGGTTAAAATTTTAATTTCTCTGAAGTGAACTCTCTGCCAATCAACCGGAATTCCCACTTTCATCTGCACAAACAAGCACATAACAGTTTGAAGAGTTTACTTACAGTGCAAGAAGTTAATCCACCGAAGGAGATCTCTCTGTAGCTGCTTCCTGCAGCTCGAACGTCGCCCGTTACTGAAGACTGGTTTGAAAAAAAGCGCGGCGCAAATGATCAAATGAGGCAGGCGGAGCAATCCAAAACGCCTGAAGCACCTACGTACCACGAATCACGGCCGGACCCAATACGTTGCACTGTAGGGGGTCGCTCGAGTGTCGGCTGATCCCTGCTCCGGAGCAGAGCTGCGACTGACTGAGCGAGTCCAAAGTCCACTGCCTCCGCTCAGCTCAGGTCCGCATGGATGCGCCGCTCCAAGACGCATGCGCGGGAATTGCGAGATTGCGCGATAAATCAAGTGATAAATAATGAAGTCAGAACAAAACAATTCATTCGGTGGAAGAAGGAGAACAACAGTAAAGGCTGCCTTGATCTTCTCTCGTAAACAAGCGACAGGACATGGTTTGAGCAACAGGAAGTGATGTTTACATTTCAGAATAAAATACTTTTTTATTTATTTATTTATTGTATTGCGTTATTAGGTGTAGTCATAGTCATAAATATAATAGTTTAGTCATAGAATAGTCATAAATGATAGTTTGACAGCATTTTTGTACAAATAAATCCATATAGAGCTAGGATTAGTCCGCCCGTGGTGATTTTATTTTGTAAATACGGAAGTTGTGCTCGTTCCTTTTCCTGTTGGTGCGACGTAATCTTCAAAAGTTGACTCCGGCACAGCTCCGTCATCCGGCAGAAATAGAAAATTTTCTAATTTTGACGGACTGCCGTCCGCTCGCCGCAGCTCACCGCCGCCGTGCGGAGCCAGTGTACTTTATCTCATTGATTATAAAGGGTGCGTATTTGCTGCGGAGGTCGGACCGGAGCGGGGCGGAGCCGGAACGCGTGTGGTGTATTTTTGGGGTGAGGTGCAAAACGTACACACGCAGAGCGGATGAAGGGCGGAGCAAAACGAGGTCCGCCCCGGAGTCCTCTGCTATTCCTCCCAGAGACCAAAACATGCAGGTTAGGCTACCTTCAGGCCTCCCTTGCAAAATAGATCTGTGATCTATATGGGATTTGCCTGGTTATATAACGGTTAATAAATAAAGCTCCACTGGTATGTCATCAGGTTCTACCTTCCCCTTTTTCATTCAATTCAGAGTTTTCTGAACGTTGCCCTCACTAGTAGCATTTACTGGTCCACAGTTCATTTGACCTCTACTCTTCTTTCTATGCCATTCTCTCCATTCAATAGCACCTCAAAGTAGTCCTTCCATCAACCCATCACACTTCTTACCAGTAAGAACAATACAATTCCTATTTTTAACAAGCCTAACCTGTTCAACATCATTTCCAGCCTTATCTGTCTTTCTTACCAATTGGTACAGGTCCATCTCACCCTTTTTAGTGTCCAGCCTCCCATACAACTCATCATACCCCTTCTGCTTTGCCTTTGCTACATCCTTCTTTGTCCCAAATCATGTCCACTTATATTACTGTCTACTCTTTTCAGTCCTCTCACTGTCACATATATTCTTGGCAAACTTTTTTTCTTTGAACAGCTTCCTGCATTTCACTATTTCACCAAAAGGTTTCCTTATCATCTATTCTATATCCAGATGACACACCAAGTATCTTCCTACCTATGTGTCTAATTACTGGTGCTGTATTAGCCCAGTGATATGGATGCAGTTTTTTTACCCACTTTACCCACACTCTTTTCAACTCTACTACATTTTTTGCTAATTCCTCCTATAGGATCACATATTATCATTGTGTTGTTTTTGTTACATTTATTTAATCATGCTAGCTAAGTGTCCTTTGTTCAAGTGTTAGGGGATATTTCGTCTAATGTTTTGGATGTTTTTAACTACTATGACTGAGAATGTTAACCCATGCCCATGAATCATATGTTTGGTTTGCAGAGAGAGCTGGATGAAACTGTATCACGCAGCTGGCACTCCAAGGATGCCTCTAAGCCTGTGAGCATTGGGTCTGTTAAAAATGTTAAATATGACACAGATCGTAGAAAATAGTTTCTTATATTAAAAAATAATAATGTACAGTATGTTATAAATTATTATGGGAACCTAGAAATTCAACCACAACACAGAAGTGAACAAAAAAGGTTTATTGAAAATTGTCAGGAAGGGAGAATGTAAGCTGAAACTCTGCAGGGAGAAAGAACCAGTCGGTGACTGGGATTGCGTTGAGACGGAGAGAACGTGAGGTTCCGAAGCACTAACCTGCTGAGTTTAATAACAGGTTGAAATGCAGCAGTTGTGATAGTGTCAGAGGGGAGGAAGGTTTGGAGGAACAGATGTACTGCCAGATCATGCAATAAGTGAGTGTAACCTGTAAGTCCAACAAACACTCCTCTTTAGCTCATGGAGCGTGATTCTAGGAATTAACAACTCCTAGAGTCCGGGGTCTGATATTGTGGTCAAAAAACAGGCATGGGTCATTCACAGAGAGGCAGAAAAGGCAATACTTATCAGAGAGGTTTAGTGGGAATTGGTGGTCAGAAGGCAGAATGAGAGTCAAGGTCCAGATAGCCGATGGGCAGAAGTTTTCCGTCATGGGCAAGACAAAAAGGAGAGAAAGCCGTGGTCATGATGTAGAGTCTATAACTGGAGAAAAGGTGAAGCTGATGAGAGTGGAGAAGTTAGCAGAACAACCAGAAAAAACACATATGGTACATGGGAATAAAACATAAATTATTACAATGAGAAGCATGGCTTTTTGTGATCCAGATCACTTGGTGCACTTCAATAAAAAAAGCTCTGGATCTTTTGGCTCTCAGACGACTCTTAACTCTGCTTATAAGGAGCTGTTTTGGAGCTTCTATGGCTGAACCAGTTCTGAAATAGCATTTTTTGGCTGCATAATGCCCATCGCTAAATAAAAAAAGCATGAGCCTTAAGGAAAGATGCAATTTGGGGACAAAGTAATTTTTGAAAGATGAGGTAAATTTTTTATGTTAATCATTATATTTCACAATATCTCACTTATAGTGAAGTCTTAAGATTTAGGATGATAATAATAATAATAATAATAATAATGAATCAGGGATGAAGATGTTCACATCCTTGATAGAGAGGAACAATGGTTTGAGAGAGGAGTAAAGGAGGCCATCTTTGTGAAAAGAAACCGTCCATCATTAAACAGAGGTGGAGGCCTCCGGGTTCAACTGTCCCCCACTTACAATGCTGTTATTGCTAGTATCACTCAGCCCTCTGTGAATAGCAAACAACCATCAGGGTGTTAACGATCCATCGTCAGGCTGATGGTCCTCCTTGATCATGTGAGCAGCTGGTTTCGGCTGTCATCAGCCAACTGGTTGATCCACTGTGGGAGGGTGCTATTTATAAGACTGAGCTGAACACAGCTTCTCAGACTGAGGAAGTCTTTCGGACGAAAGACGAAACGTTTCTACAGTTTTTTTTGCTTTGTTTTGTTTTGTTTTTTGAATGTCCAGAGGACCAGACTTAGCTTTTTTGGATTTTTCTACCTGGATTATTGAGCATGCATCAGGGAATAATGAATTTAATTTGTTACGCACTTTTTATTAACAAAAATTTCAAAGTGCTACAAGGTGCAACTAAAATCATCCATCCATCCATCCATCCATCCATCTTCTTCCGCTTATCCGGGGTCGGGTCGCGGGGGTAGCAACCTAAGTAGGGAGGCCCAGACTTCCCTCTCCCCAGCCACTTGGAGCAGCTCCTCCGGGGGAATCCCAAGGCGTTCCCAGGCCAGCCGAGAAACATAGTCCCTCCAGCGTGTCCTGGGTCTTCCTCTGGGTCTCCTCCCGGTGGGACATGCCCGGAACACCTCACCAGGGAGGCGTCCAGGAGGCATCCTAACCAGATGCCCGAGCCACCTCAACTGGCTCCTCTCGATGTGGAGAAGCAGCGGCTCTACTCCGAGTCCCTCCCGGATGACTGAGCTTCTCACCCTATCTCTAAGGGAGAGTCCAGCCACCCTGCGGAGAAAACTCATTTCAGCCGCTTGTATCCGAGATCTTGTTCTTTCGGTCATAACCCAAAGCTCATGACCATAGATGAGGGTGGGAACGTAGATCGATCGGTAAATTGAGAGCTTTGCCTTTTGACTCAGCTCTCTCTTCACCACGACAGACCGGTACAGCGCCCGCTTCACTGCGGACGCTGCACCTATCCGCCTATCGATCTCACGCTCCAGTTTTCCCTCATTCGTGAACAAGATCCCGAGATACTTAAACTCCTCCACTTGGGGCAGGACCTCCTCCCCGACCCGGAGAGGGCATGCTACCCTTTTCCGGCTCAAGACCATGGCCTCGGATTTGGAGGAACTGATCCTCATCCCGGCCGCATCACACTCGGCTGCAAACCGCTCCAGTGAAAGTTGTAAATCACGAACTGATGAAGCCAGTAGGACCACATCATCTGCAAAAAACAGAGAAGCGATTCTAAGGTCACCAAAACGGATCCTCTCAACACCTTGGCTGCGCCTAGAAATTCTGTCCATAAAAGTTATGAACAGAATCTGTGACAAAGGGCAACCTTGGCGGAGTCCAACTCTCACCGGAAACGAGGTGAAAACAGAATGTGCTTATTACTACAATCCTCATCATCATTGATTTTATATGAGACTGTAATAATCTCCTCTCAAGTATCTGTATACATATGTCCATGCATGTCCAAAACTAAAATCAATGATCAAATAAAAAATAAGTGATAAAATCAAGTAAAATCAATGATAAAATAACAAAAAAGGGGGACAGGCTTTTTAGTTTGTAATCAATCACATTAAAACACTATTAGAAAAAACTTTTAATTCAAAAATTTTACACAATAATAAAATAAAAATCTGACTGTAAAGTCCATCTCATCTACCGTAATTTTGATAAGTACTTAGGAGTTTGTAAAGTAAACAGCAGATTTTACAAGGAAATGCATACATTTGCTGTGTAACTATTGTTGTACAGTACTGTAAATATAAACCTAAAAAGTTAAGTTTGCTTAAAGTACTGGAAACGGCTGCAGGTCAATGCTGAAAAGTATGCTTGCGGCTATTGTGGCATATTTCTGTTTTAAACAGCTGCCACACTTTACCAGGAGCTTCTCATTTAAATGCTAGGGTGTCAAAATGATTTACACATGATCTACTTGAAAAATACATGAAAACCTTTTATAAACTCCAGCTGTTTATTTATAAATTGTTTATATGTAAATACTTTTGGAAAAAGTAATTACATTATGTTACGTATGTTGTGTTTTCAGCTGTGTGGTTCTGGGGAGGGCGTGCCTCCCAACAGTTTATTCATAATTTATTGTTTTTAATCATGCTGACAGAAAAATCTGGATGTAGAATATGATTCCTGCAGATCTTATCCTTCATTAGAGCCTCACTGATGACTGCATGTTGAAGCATTCTGGAGTTAACGCCTTATGATGTAAGTGTCCAGTTTTGTGGACATGCTGGACTCCATTTTGGATGCTGATGCTGTTCAGCTGATTTATATTTTCTGCACCTTTTCAATAAACTCTGATTATTGCTGTCTTCAGTGTCATGTGTTCTTTTTTTAATGAAGGATCAAGTCTTTGCATGTTGTTTGGCTACAACACTATTATTACGAAATTTGAACGAGTAAGACTTGATGCTGCAGCCTCATAATTTTATATTCCATATATCCATGATTCTATATGAATAAACATAAATACGTAATAACACAATTCAGATGAGAAAACAATAGGATTTTTGTGTGTTTTAAATAGGGATGCACCAATCCACTTTTTTTTTTAAACTTCCGATCTGATCCCGATACTTCAATCTGGATATCAGCCGATACCAATCCTGTTCCGATTTCCTCGTCATCATTGATTTTATATGAGACTGTAATAATCTCCTCTCAAGTATCTGTATACATATGTCCATGCATGTCCAAAAAGGCAACTTGAGGTAAGTTTTATTAATGTTGGATAAGTTTCAAAGTTACCAGTACAATTAAATTCTGCTAACACAAAACATTTTTTTTATTCCTAGCTTTAAAGTGGATATTAAAGTGATTAATTTAAGTGGTTGTTTATTTAAAGTTATTTTACATATTATTTTAAATAAGGGGGTGATATACATTTTTTCTTCTTTCTGCACTATTTTCATTTAACGTTTTCTTTTTGATGAATTTGTTTTATTTTGTCTCTTTTAAATGAATGAATAAATTAATTAAATAAAATATTAAATGGCTATATATCTGCTAAGTTCATGGCATGAACCAACACAGATATGTTCCTGTTTTTAGTATTTTACATTGCTTTATAATGTAGCTGTTTTTGTTTCATTTTTATACAGTTTTCCTGTAATTTTTAATTACAGTAATATGCTTTTTTTATGATTGTCTACTGTTTTACTGATAAATATCTCCTGGAAGGTAAACTATATATTGGCTGCAAGTATTACAGTAAGCTGCAAAATCCTTCATTTTCTACAACTGACGGATGTTGGTCATTAATTACGACGAAGTTTAGCAACTTCTCGGTGAACATTTGGGCTCCGGGGCTTCAGCAATGTGTTTTTCTTGTTCAATCTGAAGCAGGCGCTCTGATTTTGGTCAGCCGCTCTCAGCCTGCCCCTCCTCTGAGACGGGCAGACTGAGCCAACTTTTGGTCTGCAGAGAACCCCTTCTCAACTGGACGAGGCTGGCTGGGGTTGGGATGCCTGTGTTTTGGTTCAGCGAGAGTGGCGTCTCGCTGAAACCCCAGAGCTCAGATGTCCAACTTAAAACTAACTTGATCGCAGTTTAATTTGGCGCTATGGCTCTGCAGACATTGCACGTTGCTGTCTTGCGGTGTTTAGTGTAAAATACTTCCACACAGCGGACATGTTATGATGAAAAGTTGACTAGCTGTTAGCTACAGTGTTACTGCGCATTGTAGATTACTGCAAACTATGAAATGGATTTCCTGAATTTGAGGCGGGTCTTATTACTCTGGGTTCATGAGACACGCCTCTGTTCAGGAAATCCATTCCATAGTTTGAAACCAATGTGCATCATGGATCGGAAAAATCTGATACTTAAATTATGCTTGTATCGGAGGTCGATACCGGATTGGCCCCATCCATAGTTTTCACTTCAGTAACTACATAATAATAATAATAATAATGAATTTAATTTGTAACACACTTTTCATTAACAAAAATCTCAAAGTGCTACAAGGTGCAACTAAAATCAATGATCAAATAAAAACAAGTGATAAAATCAAGTAAAATCAATGATAAAATAACAAAAAAGCAGTAATAAAATCAACTAAAAAAATGATAAATATCAACTAAAATCAGAGATAAAATCATGTGGAGGCAGAGTAGGCTCGCTTAAAAAGAAAGGTCTTTAAGCCCTTTTTAAAGTCAACCAGTGACTGTGGAGCTCTCATGCCTGGTACCCAATGCCCCGGTGTCGGGCGGCTGAAGCGGCCGGTTTACATTCAAAGTCTATGAGGAGACGCGTGGAGTCACGGCGAACCGGGAAGCGGCGCGATTCGAGTGATCGAAGCGGCGCGGCGGCAGCCTGCAGTTCCTTTTCCACGCACGCGCGCGTCCAAATCAACCTAGGCGTCGAACTGCCAACGCCAGAAAATTCGATCTCTGGTGGCTCGACGCGTCCAGCAAACAGTCGGGAGAGCCTCTGCTATCTGATTACACAACCACAACGGGACTTTTTTTGGACTTTTTAAACTTACCGGATCGAGCCTCCATGAATTGGAACCAAACTCCGGTAAGAAACGTGACATTTTTACAGTTGCTGCTGACAGGCTGCTGTTCTCTCCAGTGTAGATCACCCCAAACATAAAAAAAAAAACGTTTTAATCTCATCAAAGACCGTCGGAGGTGCAGTTAACACAACAACTGAACCCGGAAAACGAGCTAGACCCCCTCCCTCTGCCACCCCCTAGTGCGCGTCATCAGACGGTCTTCAGTGGCTCAGTGGGACCGTGACAAGCGGCCAAAAGGGGACGGCAGGCGCGTTTCGAGTTGTGCAGTGGGGACGAGGCATCAGGTAGTCAGGGAGAGAGTTACAGAGGCGGGGGGCAGTCACACAGAATGCCCAATCTCCCATGGTCCTTAATTTGGTTTGAGGAAGGTGAAGGAGATTACTGTTCTGTGATCGTAGAGACCGGGTGGATGAATATGGTGCAAGAAGGTCCTTTAGATAATCTGGTGAAGTTCTGTTTAAGCATTGGTGGGTAATGAGAGCAACTGAATTCTGTAGGTGACAGGAAGCCAATGGAGGTTATGGAGAATGGGTGTAATATGTTCAAATTTACGAGCTCTCAATAAAATACTTTCTGCACTGTTTTGAATATATTGAAGCTTCTGAAGGTTTTTGCCAGGGATTCCAATAAACAGGGAGTTGCAGTAGTCGAGCCTGGAGGAGACAAGGACATGGACGAGTTTCTCTGCATCAGTAAAAGTTAGAGATGGGCGAAGTTTGGAGATGTTTCAAAGATGGAAGAAGCAGGTTTTAAACAGATGCTTAATGTGATTTTCAAATGTAAGATGAGAGTCCATTTTTATTCCAAGATTTGTAACAGAGGTGGAGAGGGGGATGTCTTGTCCAGAAAAGGAAATTGTTGTTTTAGTTGATGTTTGTACCTGGTGAGGGGTGCCAATCAGTATGGCCTCAGTTTTGGAGCAGTTAGTTCCGATTCATCCATGCCCTTATTTCCTCTGGGCAGGTAAAGAGGGCAGTGAGTGAAGATGGTGATGACAATGGTGATGATGATGATGCTCCAGTCCTGATGTAAAGCTGTGTATCATCGGCATATGTTACAGGTCCCGAGTGTCAGGACTGCTGCAACAGTGATGACACACCATCTGAAGAATAATAAAATTAGAAGTCAGAGATGATGACCGTTGTCTTGCCTTTAAATCCAGAAAGCGTGTTTATTTACAGTATTTGTTAACAAACACATATTTTACAGTGTACAGTATTAATGTTTTACAAACCTGGTTTCCTTCTTTTACAAGTATTATGGTAATTAACTTTTCACATTTTCACTCTTCACTTAGATGAAGACAATGGCCCTCATGCACAAACCGTTCGTACGCACAGAAATGTGCGTATACTGTGCGTGCGAGTGATTTGGGATCATTTGTGGCATCCAACAATGTTTTCGTATCCTAGGATTTTTTTCAGATACGAACAGAATCTACGTGTGGTCCAGACCTGTCGTATATTTTAGGAGCGTCAGTCTGCTGTCATCCAGACTGCCTTTTCTCCACTAATAACTTTATATTTCGTTATTTAGAAAATATTTCGAGTTTAAACAATTAAATGCAACCACACATATTGGTTTAATTAAAGCGGCATCAACCCCCCCCCACGTCCACCACCTTGCGCGACCCGCGCGCGGCCCCCGCCCCACTCATGTCGACCACCCGGTGTGCCACGCAACGCGCCCCCACTCATGTCGACCACCCGGTGTGCCACGCAACGCGCCCCCACTCATGTCGACCACCCGGTGTGCCACGCAACGCGCCCCCACTCATGTCGACCACCCGGTGTGCCACGCAACGCGCCCCCACTCATGTCGACCACCCGGTGTGCCACGCAACGCGCCCCCACTCATGTCGACCACCCGGTGTGCCACGCAACGCGCCCCCACTCATGTCGACCACCCGGTGTGCCACGCAACGCGCCCCCACTCATGTCGACCACCCGGTGTGCCACGCAACGCGCCCCCACTCATGTCGACCACCCGGTGTGCCACGCAACGCGCCACGCGCCTCTGTCGGCACACACACACACACACACACACACACACACACACACACACAGCGCTGCTGCAGAGACAGGGGAGAAGAAAGGCGAAAGTTGCTTCATGTCATTTTTAATATAAACTGCCTGTTGACTGTGGGCGCTCACTGATGTCATCTGTATTCTGTGTGGGTCTGCGCTCAGATCCGGGGCTGACACTATGATCAAAGGCGAGTCAATTTTAATTCGCCAAACGCGTTTGTGTGTTTTCTGACGCATAAAAGCCGGAATGAATGGACACTTCCTGCTCGCGGTGGCAGGAAACTATATCCTTATATGGTGTTTTGAGGGGTGGGAATTATGTAAATAACCTCTCGCGTGCACGAGCACGTGAATAGAACAGGTGGGATTCATCATTATTTACACAGCTCATATACACACATTTCCTGACTATAGAAGACGTTGTTGGATCTGACGTGGCATGTTCGTACGAACGCTTCGTACGAACAAAAGTAGGAGGAAGTTAGGATAAGAATACGAACATTTTTGTGCATGAGGCCCAATGTGTCAAACAGGATAAATCAACTGTTTTAGAGCTCTACTGCACTTAGCTTTATATTTACTGATATAAGCATTAAAATGTACACTGACTTTAACTGAACACCGATCAAAAGCTCTACTGCACTTAGTTGTATATTTACTGATATAAGCATTAAAATATACACTGACTTTAACTGAACCACAATCAAAAATAAAATGACAAGACTTACAAAACAAATGCAGAATCTAAGTTAGCCTTGTTCCACCTTTAACCTCAGTTCCCACACTTGGTCTGAATATTATTCAAACAAAACAAAGTAAAACTCAAAAACCCGGAGTTAGTAAGGTATCACTCACATCCTTCTACTGTATTCACTTTCCCTTGCGAGACCTTCCCAGCGTGGGCTGGCATACTACCAGATTTAACGTGACTGTTTAAACTTGCAACTACTGGCAAAATGGTGCACAGAAACCGCAACACAGTGATATGTGCTGGTCACATAAGAGGTAAACATCTTACATCGTAGTTGTGATTTGTTTTCACCATGTACTGACCTGAAGAATAATAAAATTAGAAGTCAGAGATGACGACCATTGTCTTGCCTTTAAATCCAGAAAGCGTGTGAAGCCAACCGGAAGTCCGTCCCCGAAACCAACTGGAAGCAACGCACCCCCCAAAACAAAGGTTCCACTTCGTCATCACCGCTCCTCAGGAAAGCACTAAATGCAGAATCTAAGTTAGCCTTGTTCCACCTTTAACCTCAGTTCCCACACTTGGTCTGAATATTATTCAAACAAAACAAAGTAAAACTCAAAAACCCGGAGTTAGTAAGGTATCACATCCTTCTATTCACTTTCCCTTGCGAGACCTTCCTAGCACGGGCTGACATAGTGCCAGATTTAACGTGACTGTTTAAACTTGCAACTACTGGCAAAATGGTGCACAGAAACCGCAACACAGTGATATGTGCTAGTCACATAAGAGGTAAAGTCAAAGTCAACTTTATTGTCAGAACTGCAATATGTACATGACATACACAGGATTGAAATTGCGTTTCTCTCAGTCCCTCGGTGTTACAGTAACCATTTAAACACTGAAACATTTAATAAACATAAGCATAAAATAGTAAAAGTGTAACACTGTCCTGAGTTTTTGCATAGTAGTATATAGGGATGGGAATTGTTAAGAAATTATCAATATCAATTCCTTTATTGATATCATTTATCGATTCAATTCCTTATCAATTCTGTTATCAATTCTCATTGGGTTAGGCAAAAAAATATAGTACACCATTTGTGTGCATGAAGTATTTAATGCTCTTTCACCAGAACAAAAATAGAACATTTATGAAAAAATAATTCCTAATTAACATTACCGTATTAAGGGGCTGTCCATGGTTGGAATGGGTGAAAGGCTTCTATACAGTTGGACTTCTGTCTCTTCCTCAAAAAGTTCTTCTAGGGCTGTCTCTTTTTGCTGCTTTACAGGAGACATCTGAAATTATTGACATAATCACAACTTGTAATTCACAAGTTTCAATTTTAAAATAGTGTAATAATCCATGCAATCTATCATCTTTCATTACAAAAAACAAAACTTACATAGTTATCATCTTCATCCTCTTCTGCCTCCCTCTGTGTCTCTCCCTCTGCGTCTCTCCCAGCTCTGCCAGCAGCACAAGTTTCAATTTTAAAATAAATAGTGTAATAATCCATGCAATCTATCATCTTTCATTACAAAAAACAAAACTTACATAGTTATCATCTTCATCCTCTTCTGCCTCCCTCTTCGTCTCCCAGCTCTGCCAGCTTCAGAAGAAATTCACCATTAAAAACACTGAGCAGCAAAAAAAGCTCTCACAACAGAAAGAGGCTACAATGAAACACACTGAACAAAAATATAAAACAACACTTTTGTTTTTGCTCCCATTTCTACGGTGGCATTTTTAGGTCTGTTGTGTGTTAATATCGTCATCCTGAAAGCTAAGTGTGCTAGCAACAGCCTCTGAGCCAGCCAGACTCCGGCAATCCTCGTCAGCTAAATGTTATTACATGAGATGGAGATTATTTATACAACACAGTGGAAGCAGTAAAGCAAAAAAGTAACAAGTGACAGGAACTGGAGGAGTTTAACGTTACGTGCTGCAACATTTAAACAGAGGACGCTAGCTTGTTAGCTCCGCTTCCACCACCACGAAGCAGCATCACGAAGCAGCGTGTTAAAGACGGTACATTTGTACAAACTCACCTCATTCTGAGTGCTCAAATGCTTCTCTCTGCATGTTAGAAGTATTTCCGCCCTTTATTGTAATCGACGCTTAGCATGTGTTGCAAGTAGACCTGGTTTCGTCTTCGCTTTTTCCTTGACGCCATGTTGATACGGCGCATGTCTGTGATGTCATCACGTAAATGCGTCACCACGTCGAGTTAGTAGAACGAGTCAGAGAACCGATAAACTGAATCGTTAAGACAAGCAGCCTACAATTCCAGACAATTGAACTATAAAGAACCGTTTCTTTAAAAGAACCGGTTCTCAATTCAATTCCCATCCCTAGTAGTATAAAAGTATGAAAATTTACACCAACACTAAAACACTAAACATTTAAAGAACATAAGCATATGGGGGTAAACATCTTACATCGTAGTTGTGATGTGTTTTCATCACCTGAAGAATAATAAAATTAGAAGTCAGAGATGACGACCATTGTCTTGCCTTTAAATCCAGAAAGCGTGTGAAGCCAACCAGAAGTCCGTCCCTGAAACCAACCTGGAAGCAACGTCATCACCGCTCCTCAGGAAAGCACTATAAAAATGCAGGCATATTAACTTGCCGAACCGCAAACAAAATATAACATATATTTGAAAATAGGTTCAGCTGCACATGAAAATACTTTACATTCATAAGAAAACCAAATATTGTGGTGACATTTTTAGGTCCACCACACATACATACGGTACAAGTTTCAGTTACAATATTGATGACAAAAATTCAGGTTACTTTTCCAGAGAGACCATTCTTTTGAATTTACTCCAAAGGGTTCAAGAACAGCATTTAATTTAATTTGGATATATTTATTCAGACATTTTCTGCAATTGTTTGGTGATAACAGATTATGCAGCTTTTTTACAATTAGCACTAATTGGAAGGACTGATTGGGATGAAAATGTTGCACATCTGTTAGACAAAACAAACAACGGGAAAAGTAAAAGGAAGTGAAAGTTATGCACCATAAAGCCCCCAGTATAGCTCCGCGTGAGTCCGAGCGCCGCGGCACGCCGTGTGAGCGCCGCGGCAAAAGCCTTTGATCGCGGGCGTGAACGCGCCAAGCTCAAATTTTACGACCGCCTACGCGCGCGTTGATAAACTGCCTCGCGTGTCAGCAAATGACCAATCAGCGACCTCAATTTGTCCTGTAGGTAAACGCTCCGCCCGGCTGCAGCTGCTGGAGCCTGCACTCCAGAGAGCTGCGCTTGCACAGAGCTATAATATGAACTGCCGGCGCGTAGCACACGTGAGTCCAGCGGCGCTGGACACAACGCACAGCTATACTGGAGGCTTAACTCATGTTCCCTGAAGGAAGGGAACGAGGTGCAACACTATTGCTATGGGAATTGTGCCCCCGCGCAATTACCTGAAGGAATACATTCACGCCTTTACAGCAGGGGGCGTCAGCGTCACCCCTGAGGCCCCGCCCTCTGGGTACTTAAGACGCGGACACCCATTCAAACGGTCTCCAAGTGCACTTCACCGAGCATCTGCATTGAAAAGGGCCAACTGTGTTGCACCTCGTTCCCTTCCTTCAGGGAACATGAGTTATGGTGCATAACTTTCAGTTCCCTTTATCAGTCAGGTCACTCGGTGCAACACTATTGCTATGGGAACATAATTCATTCACGCCCTTGAAATGCTCAGTAAAATGCATGCTTGTGAGAACTCCTGCCTTTATACATTAGGCATTTCTCGGCCGCTCTCTATTATGTGTTAGAGAGCATGGGCGTAGCCAGAATTTTGTGGGGGGTGGTTCGTTTTAAAGGAGAAGTTGACAATGCTGAACTGATGTGGCTGGATAGCTCAACTGATAAAGCTTCAGCCGTCAGTCCCAAAGGTCGTGAGATCGAGTCCCGCATGGTACAACATTTTTTTTTTTTTTATTCATTCCAAATTAAAAAAGCACAAGAAAACTATTTACAAAACAGCAAGGAATAAAACAATGCATTAAATGAAAGGAATCAGACGAAGAAAATAATCTTATCTGCCCCTTCTCAAACTATTTTTTTTCCAAACACTCTTTTATTGGATAAAAAAAGAAGAATGTGTTAACCACAGCCTGTGGTTAACACATTCTTCTTTCTTCACAGGCGCATATTAACTACTTTTTTATCCAATAAAAGACAAATGTAAAATTAGTTGTTTGAATCAAGTGTTTGAAAAAAAAAAATAGTTTGAGAAGGGGCAGATAAGATTATTTTCTTCGTCTGATTCCTTTCATTTAATGCATTGTTTTATTCCTTGCTGTTTTGTAAATAGTTTTCTTGTGCTTTTTTAATTTGGAATGAATAAAAAAAAAAAAAAATGTTGTACCATGCGGGACTCGATCTCACGACCTTTGGGACTAAAGGCGGAGGCTTTATCAGTTGAGCTATCCAGCCACATCAATTCAGCACTGTCAACTGCTCCTTTAAAAGTGGGCGGTTCGTTCGAACCCCCCGAACCCCCCTTGCCTACGCGCATGGAGAGGACAGCCTGAGTGACGTCACATGCAGTAACGTCCAAACTGTAATGTTTTGCAAATGTATTTGTTGAGCTCCAGTTCGCAGTTGCACAGATGTCTGCAACTGGCACGCCCTTGAACAGTGACCACTAGGCGGCCAAGCCTCGAGTGGAGTGGGACCGTACCCCAGAGGGCACCTGTTGACCTTTGCTACTGTACGCCCTCTTAATGGCCTCAGTCACCCAGTGTGAGAGGCGCTGCTTTACAGGGCCCTACCAGTAGCCGGGGTGGCAAAACATACAAACAATTTTTTTTTCCTCCAATCAGCTGTTCTTTCACTGTAAGCACCCCAGGGCCCTAACGGGAAAGAGTGCTCTCAGCCTCCTCTGTTCCTCAGTGAGGACGGGAGCAGGAGGAAATGAAGAGAGTTCAAAATTCAGACTTCTGGGATTTAAAGTTAGAACCTTTGGGACGTATGCAGGGTTAGGTCATAGGGTGACCTTTGATTTGTCAGGGGCAAACTTTCTGCACATTGGGTGCAGAGCGTGGAGGTCACCCACACGTTTAGCTGAACAAAGAGCCAGGAGTAAAGCGGTTTTATAAGATAGCAAATCTATCTTAATGTCGCTTAAAGGTTCGGATGGGGGCTCACAGAGAGCATTCAGGACTAATTGCAGGTCCCAATAAGGGGTCAAAGTCCTGCTGGGGGGTCTCTTCCTCAATACGCCCTTCATGAACCGTATCATGAGAGGGTGTGCACCGGGTGTCTCCCCCCCCCCAGCTATTGTGGCATGCCAAGATGGCTGATAAAAACACATTGATTGTGGAAAAAGAGCTGCCTTTCTCTAGCAGGTCCTGTAGAACGGTAAGAAGCTGGACCAGGTCACAGGTATAAGGGACAATATTCCTTTCCATGCACCAAGCTTCAAAAACATACAATTTACGAGCATAGAGAGTCTGTGTTGGCATCGCTCTCGCTCCCTGTATTGTGTTTACCACGTTACTGAGTAGTCCTGAGGCCATCAGTTTGTTTCCCTCAGCAACCAAGCTGAAATTTGCCACAGTCCTGGGCATAAGCAGAGATGCTGTTTGTGTGGTTGAGACAGTAGGCCCCTGAAGGGGAGCAGTTGTCCGTGTATCAGAGTTAAGTATACCTCCAAGGGCCATGGGCCCTGTTGCCTCCTGGGGGCCAACAATATTAAGGAGGGGTCCCTCCTGTATGTGTGCTCCCGCTTCACCCAAACTGGGGGTGCTGTGGGAGAGGTGCAATGCATTGACTCTGCTGGTCAGCCATGGGCCAGAACGTCTGTTTTATCTTCGTTCAGTGAGAGGCATGGGACGTAGGGCGTGCAGGTTTTGTATGCGAACAGACCTCTGGATTCCAGGCCGCTCCGTGGCTGGATCTGGTTCACAAGCCTCCGGCTCCGCCAATGCTCTGGAGCTAGCTTTGATTCCAGGGAGCTGTATCAGGCACACTTCCCCTAAGGAAGTGTTTTGACCAAGGTGGTGGTGACCCATCCGCCCAGAAATACGGTAATCTGTGTGCTTTTCTGCAATATTATGACGGAGCTGAAAACCTCCCGATGAGGGGATGTTATTCAAATGCACAGTTGGGTTAGTGCGCTGAGCTTGGTCACACATTGCAGGTCCACTGTTCGTGTACGGCCTACTGGTTTCACGGGTTGGAAAGCCAGTACCAGCTTGAGGGCCTAAGGCTGCACAATTATTATTTTTCTGCTCAGCACCTACAAACCTGGACGATTTCACTAGGTCCAGGCTTTCTCTGGCACGAGGAAGAATTATCTGAGTCGGCCCAGTTGCATTTCTTGTGTTGTAACAACATTTATTTACAACTTCTGTAGCATTATTGTTGACTCCTCTGTCAGCATGTGTGCACGGTCCGGGCTCGCAGGCTTCGGTTGCAGTGCCACCGATGTTCAGAGTGGTCATCCGCTGAAATGCAGTTGGGGGCCATGACAGTACGTCGTCATGGTCACCGTGTTCAGTCGGCACGTCCTCCGGGCATGCAGACGTGCTGCGAGCTTGGGGAGTTTGTGTATTCTCAGCCGCCCAAGTTCCAGCGGTGCGGGTGGTTGAGTGTGTGACCCCCCTCATCCGGCCTTATGTGAGCCGGTTTACCTGATTGCGGACGCCGCAAGGTCTGTCTGCTGCAGACAGTCCTGGGACGACCCGCTGAGGTTCATTGTTCTGATCTGGCACCCCGTGCACCGCAAGGGAGGGGGGGGGGTGGCAGCCCCCTCCCTTCATAGCGATTGTTCTCAAAGGGGTGTTATGTTGTTGTTGTTCATCACTCAAAATTTTTTTTGAGTCAAGAAACAGGGCAAACTGTTCTTTTTATTTTGTGTTTTGTGCAACAACCTTTCGTCTTTATTTCACATACCGTAAACACCGGTGTATAATACGCACTTTTATTGCTCATTTGAATGTCCTGCGTATTATACACCGAAGCGTATTATCTACAGATTTTTTCCCATATTTTTAGACCCATTTTTGGCTCTGATTCGCTTTTTCATTTTGGCCTAAAAATGGTGCAGTACCAGTTTTGGCCGCTATGGGCGCTAATGCACCCTGTAGTCTGTTTACCTGCAGACTGTACCTGGAGGCGTATCCTGGCGCCATCTAGTGGCCATAAAAAAGACTGTCACGGCAGCGCGTATTATACACCGAAGCGTATTATCTACCGATTTTCTGATTTATTTCCAAATATTGGCCAAAGCGTATTATACACCGGAGCGTATTATACACCGGTGTTTACGGTACATCAGAACATTCATGTTTTATGCATACAGTAAAGTCAACAGCTTTTTGTAGTCTCTTACAAATAAAGTCTATGCATATAAAATTAGGCTCCCGTACCCCTTGAGCGGACGAGCCAGCAAAACCGTGCAGAGAGCCTGCTTCGTCAGGCTCAATTCTGTCTTCCATCACGGTTTGCCGAGGAAGTCCTCAGTGGGACCGCCTGGCGAGGGACAAATCTGTTCCTACTCTAGGACTGACTGGCCGGAAGTGGACCCACTGGGGGGTCTCTGCCGGTGCTCCCCATCGTACGCCGGCCTCCTGTGGAGGCCGACGTGTGGTCGAGCGGTGTCAAGGCTGCATGGGTCTGCTCCCGCTTGTCTCCCTAGGGGTGGGGGGGAGCTCTCTGTGGCATGGGCCTCAGCCTGCTTGGGCCTCTGCTCCAGCCTGGTCTGGATCCGGTCCAGTGCTCTCCCGAAGAGTCCCGTAGGTTCGATTGAGTGGTGCAGAAAAGGGACCCGCTGACCTTCCGGAAGGTCAGTCAGGGTCATCCACAAATGACACTGGGCAATGACCACCACAGCCATACACCTCCCTTGTGCAATGGATGCTGTCCCCATCATGCGGAGCACAAAGTCAGTGGTCCTGTGGGCTTCCTCCAGCACCTCATTCGCAGCCTGCTTGTCTGTTGTCACCTGGAGCTCTTGTAGCTTTTCCGCCAGGTACGCCTGCATCATGGCAGATGCGTTCATCGCATGTGCCGCGAGGCCCTGAGCTCTGTAACATTTCTCAAGCTCTGCAGCTGAAGCTCGACAGGCTTTGCTGGGCAAAGTTGGTTTTGTTCCAGAAGATCTAGGGGCCAGGTGAGAAGCCAACGTGTCCTCTATCTGTGGCACGTTGGCAATTCCTACTGCTTCCATTCCAGACACGTCGAGGAACTGGGAAAGCGGGAGCAACATGGGAGCCCTGGGTTCAGCCAAGGTGCGAGTAAGCTCTGTGAGGAAATCCGGGGAGATGGACATCCTGTGCCTCGTTGTCGACTGCTGCTTGACATAAAAATAATTTTCTGCCAACCTTGTGACTTGTTGACGAGGTGGAGGTTCCGGCCAAGGGATCTGCAACGCGTCCGCCGTTCTGCGACACAAGTCAAACAGAGCGGGGATCGAAGTGTCTGTCTCCGGCAGCACTGGCGCCGGGTTCTGTGAGAGGTCCTCCTCCTCTCCTTCATACTCGTTGTCGGCTTCATCACTGCAAATTTCACCTGAGGCTGTAAGCGAGATCTTATCCGCGTTCATCATGCCTCTAGTGTCAAATTCGACCGTTGAGTCCCCGACGGGAGCAGCCATGTCCGGGCTATTCCCCCATTCGACCCGAGCACTGTCTTCCAAATCCATGCTCTCGAGCTCCGACGTGGGAGTGAGAGCCTCTGTGAGGTCCGGGTCTGTTGGCGTCGGAACGGTGCCCATGGCTTTGGCCACGATGTCTACTCGGTGTCTCCTCACCGCCTCCATCATCTGGCTGCAGTGTGGGCAGGAGTCTGGGACATCCAACTCCGTTTTTGTGTGCAACATCCCCAGGCAGACAGGACAGGCCTCGTGGGTGTCTGTTGCCGAAAGGGAATATCCGTAACCGCTGGGGCAGGCGCGTGAGGTGGGACTCGTCCTGCTAACCTTTTTCGTAAATCTTGGCTTTCGCTTTCCTTTCTCGGGAGCCATGTCTGAGAGAAAACAAGCAAGTTTTCTTAAAATCCATGTCCGAGACGTCTCCTCCGTCGCGTCACTTTCACTGGCTAGCCTGCTACAACTTTAGCAGGGTAGCGATGTGACGCAGTTAGCGCCATCGAGCGAAGCAGTCTGCGGAGAGAAGAGAAGAAAACTTCGGGGGATACGGAAAAATGTGCCGGACTAGCTTTTGCCAGCCCAGCGATACGCAGGAAATTTCTCTGTACGCTCAGCGTAGGGAGCGAGCTCACCTCTAACGAGCGATGTGTCTACAAAGAAGTCGCACAAAGTTCAGGTTTAAGCGAGGTGAAGGGCAAAAAGAGACAGTTTGGATGGGCGTCCACGTCTTAAGTACCCAGAGGGCGGGGCCTCAGGGGTGACGCTGACGCCCCCTGCCATAAAGGCGTGAATGTATTCCTTCAGGTAATCGCGCGGGGGTGCAATTCCCATAGCAATAGTGTTGCACTGAGTGACCTGACTGATAAAGGGAACCTAAGGTTAATATATATACAGTATATATATACATATATATATATATATATATATATATATATATATAGAGGAGAGTAGTCAAAACAAAGGACGAGACTGTGAGAAAGACAGCTTAAAGGTACGAGGTTAGAAGGGTAGCTCGGAAATGAAGGTGTCTCCAGCTCTATACCTGCCACAAACCCTGCAAAATTACATGATAATATTTATTTAAGAAGCTACATGCCTTTGGAATTACAGCCCAGCTATCAGTAGCCACAAGCCTCAGTGTGAGACGGTGTGACAGGTGTACGTTTCAGCAACTTAAACAGGGCGGATTAAGCCACTAGTGGTTCCTCTTCATATGCATTCCTTAAGGGAGTTAAGGCCATTTGAAATGCAGGGCCAAAGGCAAGATTACCGGCTCATAGGCCCATGGAGAGAGGTGTGCTGCAACTAAAAGCCTGGATTTGAATAATTGTGGCAGGGCTTAGTGCCTGAAATCAGCACAGAACAGAACCAATGGATTATTACACACACACACATGCTTGCGCACACAAACACACCAACTACAGAAAGCTTTGACTTGTCTGACTCAATACCTCTGTTCATGTGTGTGTGTGTGCAAACTCATTGTTGGTACCAGGTTGGTACACGTCTGCCTCCGTCTGCCATAATGTAAACACATGTAACTGATGTTCTGCTGCTGTCTTGTTTATTATCCACATCCAGCATTGTATGTGCGTGTGTGTGTGTGTGTGTGTGTGGCGATGGGTTGCTTGTGTGTGTGACAGATCACTGTCGTGCAAGACTGAACTTGTGTTTTCTTGTGTGCATCTCTGTGTAAGAACAGATGTGTGTATAAACAAGTGTGTATTTGTTGAATGGCTATATTTGAGCTCATTTGCTTCTGTGTTGGTGTGTGTTTGTGTGAATGCCATCACCTAAACACAGCAGAGTCACTGTTCCATCTTGCACATTTTGACACTGGTTGAAGGCTTAGTGGCGCTTGAGGTGCTAGACAGAATTGACAGATGAACAGAGGGGAGGGTAAGAGAAGATGCAAGAAAAATAAACAGCTCCTTCGTTAGCGAGAAGTAAGTGAAGAGAGATTAAAAATGTTAAGTATCTGAAGAAATGAAAGTTATAACTAGTACACCCATTTCTGTATACAGTAATAGCTTGTTTTCTATCAGTTCAAGTTCAGTTCATTTACAGTATACTGTATAGCACCAGTCACAACAAATTCATCTCAGGGCACTGAGCAGAAACATATTCATATACATTATATAAAAAGTCAGTTTATGACTTATTGATCTGGTTGGCAGTCCATAGACTGAGGAAGTCCTCTGGATGGGGGAAGAAACGTTTATCACTTAAATAAATTATCCAAATGACATGTTTAAAAAAAAAAATTGTTATCGACCTTGACGATTGAGCTTAAAAATCTTTTTCTGAACCACTTTGGCCCTGGTTGTCTTCAGGCTGTTTCTGTAACCATTTGGCCTAAAACATTGTATTGTTGTACATGATGAGTGTGGGCAGCACGGGGGCACAACTGGTAGAGCTGCTGCCTCTCAGCGAGCAAGTCCCCGGTTCAAATCCTGGTCCGGGGGCCTTTCTGGGTGGAGTTTTCATGTTCTTTCTGTGCATGCATGGGATTCCTCCGGGTTCTCTGGTTTCCTCCCACAGACCAAAAACATGGATGTTAGACTGATTGGTAACTTAAATTGTCCCTAGGTGTGAGTGAGAGAGTGAATGGTTGTTTGTCTCGTTTGTCTCTATGTGTCCCTGTGATGGACTTGCGACCCGTCCAGGGTGTACCCTGCCCCTTGTACAGTGATTACTGGACATGGACCCCCCCGTTACCCAAAAAATGAAGAAGCTGGTAAAGATAATGAATATATGGATGGATGGATGGATGGATGGATGGATGGATGATGATTGATTATTTTGGATGGGTGTGTTTAGTATGTATGAAAAGTCTATTTTCAGATTCCAACAAGAGCTTGGCTTGAAACATAGCAGTGAAGGCTACCTATGGAACAGATCTGGTTGGCAGATCATAGACTGAGTAAGTCCTCTGGGTGGGGGACAAAGCATTTCTCACTTAAAGAAATTGGTCCAACTGACAGGATTTAACCTTTTTTGTTGTTAAGTTAATAACATTAATTATGTGAGGAGCAGACTGCTTTGAGTTTAACTCCATCACAGAACTCTCATCTTGAGCGAGCACAAAGGCAACAGTGGAAAGGAAAAACTCCCTCATGAGGAAGAAACCTCTAGCAGAACCAGGCTCATGAGAAGCGGCCATCTGCTTCGACCGGCTGGGTTTGAGGACAGGAAGGAGGATTGCAAGCCGTGTACAGCATTGCCATCTTACCAGAAGCTTGGAAGCAGAAAACAGCCATTTACCTTCTCAGGTAGGTGAGGTGGGAGCCGCCTGTCGGCACTCGATGATACAACAGCACTATAACTGGTGGGAAGGTGTCTGTCTTCAACTGTGGGAGGAAACTGGAGTATGCAGAAAAAACCCACGCAAGCACGAGAAGTCAGAGTCAGAGAGTCAGAAAATCTTTATTGTCATTTGCACCTCATGTGGTACATGTGATGAAACGAGATTATGTACACAGGGTCCCAGTTACATTCAACAACCAAATGTAAGAGAAAAACAGTAATAACATCTAGGATTGACTAAGAAAAACATCAACTAGAAATACACTAAGCACTAATGTAATAGAAAAACAAAATCATTACAAACAGACAGCCGCACGAACATGAATCTATATGAGCAAATGGTCACAGATGAACACAGCAACAAGAAAACAGATCAGCATCAGCATGATGTGATATTTTGCAGTGTTTATTCTTATTATTTATTTATTCATGAGTCTAACAGCCTCAGGGTAGAAGCTGTTCCTCAGTCTAGTGGTTCTACATTTAATGCTCCTCAACCTCCTTCCTGAGGGGAGTGGGGCAAAAATGTGTGTGCTGGGTGAGTGGGGTCTTTCATGATACAGGTGGCCTTCTTCCTGCATCTGGAGAAGACCATGCAAATTCCACACAGAAAGACCTCAGATTCAACGAGGGATTAAACCCAGGACCTTTTTGTTGTGAGGCAACATTGCTAACCACAGTGTGCTGCCAAATACAAGAGCAAGAAACAAAATATTTGTTCTGGACAAAGTGGAACTTCTATTTTGTGTCACATTAAACTACTAGATCCACAAGTGCAGAACGATGACAGTTGACTGGGAATTCTGTCAGTCCAAATACACAAATTCAGTGATTAATGTAAACTTTCTGTACTGCAGGTTTTTCTTTTTTTTCTGTCATTGTATGTTGACAGTTCAAAACAGTGATTAAAAACATTTTTGCCTTAAATTATTTGGTATAATAAAGAGCTTTGTTCTACTATTTTTAAGGCAATGTTATTGTTTCTTAAGGATGCACCGATCCACATTTCTCACTTCCGATCCGATACTTAAATATTGTGTATCGACCGATACCGATACTTTTCCGATCCGATACTGTTCAGGTATATGAATCTGTATAATGACATTTTTGTACTGAGACTATTCATTTTAACATTGTGTGAGATACACCCAATGAAGACACTCTTGAGCCTTACAACAAGAAACCCACAAACTTTAACAGCACACAAGAGGCAGGTCTATACCACACACATGTCCTCCTCACTCATGGTGCAGCTGGAAAAACTAAAAAAACTGCTAAGCATGATGGGAAAGACAACAAAAACTACTCCCCTTAACCACTAAACAAGCTCTTTGAAGCTGGATCGGAAATATCGGCAGGTTGGATCCGATATCCGATGCTTAAATTATGCTGGTATCGGATACCGATACCAATACTGGATCGGATCGGCCCCATCCCTATTGTTTATCAGCCTTGTCTGTTTATTGGAGTAATATAGTTTACAAGGTTGTGTTGTGGTTGATAAACTAGTCTTGTTCGATTCGTCATCTTAGGGCAGGTTAGGTCGGACAAAGAACGGTTCAGGATTCAGCATTTAGTTTAGGAGGTTTATTTCTCGCAGGAAAGTCATCAGAAACATACAGACTTCCATCCATTTCAATCAACACAGCTGCGTTAATACCACTACTTAAATAGTCCCTCGTTGATGACGTACGTGAGAGCGCACAATACCTCACGTGACTAATCTCAACACCCCCACTCGCTCTCACTGTACAAAAATCACAAAATATTTACATTATAAACAGTCATTATTTTACACAATTTTTTTTTTTTTTTCAGTTCATTGTATAAAAAGGAAAAAATAAATATATACAACACTGTACAACGACATTAATTTACATCCCCAAATATGAAATGTACAAACTTCTGGATTTTCACTCTTGTAGATGGTTTGGTAAAAATGTCTGCAACCATATCTATGGTTGAACAATAAACAATTGTTATTTTGCCAGCGTCCAATGCAGACCTGACAAAATGATATTTTATGTCGATGTGTTTGCACCTTTGACGGTGTACAGGGTTCTTTGATAGAGCTATTGCTCCTTGGTTATCCCCAAATATTGTCACTGGCATGCATACACAGTCTTTGTCCATTGCACTTAAGAGCTGCATAAGGTAAAGACTTTCCTGTGTTGTTGCTGCCAGGGCCATATATTCTGCCTCACATGTTGATAAAGCCACTGTTTGTTGCTTCGTTGACTTCCCTGAGACAACTGGTCCATTTTTGCTAAGGCTGAAACAATAACCTGTAGTGCTTCTCCTGTCACTTTGTTCTCCTGCCCAGTCTGCATCGCTATATGCTACAAGTTGAAGTTTCTCTTCACACCTCTTATAGCATAAGCTGTTATCCATGGTCCCTCTCAGGTACCTCAGCACATGTTTAGCTGCGATCAGGTTACATTCTCTTGGTTGAGCTAAACACTGTGAAAGTCTGCTCACAACCCAACTAAGATCAGGTCTTGTGCATGTCGTAACATAAATCAGGCTACCCACAAGCTCACGATAATGTCTCGGATCAACAGGTTTACTGTCACACTCAAAGTTTAACTTCTGTTCACATGGGGTGCACCTTGTGCTACATTCAGACATACCAAATCTTTCAAGAATTTTCTGTATGTACATCTTTTGGTTCATTTTTACTTCACCATCTTTCTGTGTAAAGTCAATGCCCAAGAAATATTTAAGTGTCCCCATATCTTTCATTTTGAACCTTGTTTTCAGCATTTCTTTTACTCTGTTTATCAAAAGATCATCATTTGCTGCTATGATGAGGTCATCAACCCAAAAAATAACAATTATTCTCTCATTTAAGTTTTGTCTTGTATAAACACAGTGATCAGCAGGATTCTGTATGAAACCATTTTCATCCAAATAGTCATGGAGCATTTTATACCAGTTGCGTCCTGATTGTTTTAAACCATACAATGATTTGTTTAATTTACACACTAGTTTTTCATCTGTGTTGACTTCAAAACCCTCAGGCTGCTCCACGTATACCTCACAGTCAATAGGAGCATGTAAATAGGCCGTCTTAACATCCATTTGATGTAACTTTAGATTGTACTGAGCTGCCATTTGCATTAAGCTGCGTACAGACGTCATACTTGCTGTTGGTGCGAATGTTTCTTTATAATCTATACCAGCTACTTGACTGTAACCTTTCGCTACATATCTGGCCTTATAGGTTTCAGTTCCATCTATGTTACTCTTAATCGTGAAGACCCATCTACCCCCCACTGCATTTTTATTCTCCGGCAGTCTGGTCAGTGTAAAGGTTTGGTTCTCTGTTAAGGATTCCATCTCTTCTTTCATTGCTTCTATCCATTTTTCAGCTTTAGGTGAATTTATTGCTTCTCTGTAACTTTGTGGTGTACTAAACACTGAACGATAGCAATAGTCAACATTTATCTCTTCATCATCAGCACTCCCAGCCATACATTCATAATCTTTTAGATATGCTGGTGCTTTTCTTTCTCTTTCAGAACGTCGTAGACCAGGTTCATTTGCATTTTGTTCATCACTTGTGCTTTCTTCTTCTGAAATAGGTTCAGATGAGACCTCTTGTGTTTCCTGTCTAACACTTGTGCTCTCTACACTCACTGCAGGCTCAGTAGAACTCCCATGTGCTCCCTGTGACACCTGGTGTTCTGCTCTTAATTCTGACTTAACAGGGATAGTTCTTCTGTATCTAAAAACATCATCAAACATGTCAGGATCGTCCTGAGTTTGCCTTTCATTCATAGTCTGAGTCTGCCATTCATTCATATTATGAGTTTGCCATTCATTCATATTATGAGTTTGCCATTCATTCATAGTTTGAGTTACAAATTTAACCAGTCGATGTTTGCAGATTTTTCCTGTGTTTGGGTAATAGACTAAATATGCAGGGCTGTATTTATCATAACCCACAAAGATACCTTTATCACACCTCGGATCCAGCTTTTTCTTAATTTGTCTATATGTATAGCACACACACCCAAATTCTTTCATTTTAGAAAGGTCAGGCACTTTTCCTGTCAGCAGGTAATATGGAGTCTGTTTCAATCGGTTGTTGAAACACCTGTTTCTAATTACTGCAGAAGCCATTACAGCATAGGTCCACAACTCTTTAGGTAGATTACTTTCTATCAACATACATCTTGCCATTTCAAACAATGTTCTCCAGCTTCTTTCAGCTGTACCATTCTGATGCGGTGAATAAGGTGCAGATGTTTCATGTCTGATAGAATTAATACTCATTAAAGACTGAAAGTCTTTTGATGTGAACTCCGTACCATTATCGGATCTAATGCATTTTATTTTACCATATGGGGCAACATCTGCAATAAACTTTTCGGTAGCTCTGGCTGTGTCACTCTTAGCTTTAAGAAAATAAACAAATATTGTACCAGAATAGTCATCTGTAAACGCTAATGTGTATCTGAATCCATCTTTTGCAGCAGGCTCAATTGGACCAGCTAAATCAGTATGAACTAATTCAAGAGCGTTTTCTGCTTTTGCATCAGCTTGTCTGTTTCTGTATTGACAGAATTTACCCAAGATGCAAGTTTCACAATCTAGGTTCGTTTTATCACCCTTCCCTTTGATTTTCATGCCTCTTACCACATTTTCTAATTTTAACAGGTCTTGGAAATTACAGTGGCCTAGAATTTTATGCCACTCCTGAATGTCATAACAACCTGAAGTCACATTACATTGTTCATCCTCATATTTTTTATCATTTTTATTGTCATTGTCAAATATGTCTAGATAATAAAGTCTATCATAGACACTAATGTCAAACCTTGTACCGTCCTTGGCGATGAGTTGACTGCATTCTTGGTTGAAGTTGACTGAGGCTCCCCTGGACGTCGCCGCCTTCACAGAAAAGATGTCTTGTGGGTACGTTGGGACATATAACGCCCGTTTGATCTCCACCTTCCTCCTTCGTCCTTGTGTGTCCCGCAGCCAGACCTCCGCGTCACCTCTCTTCACCGCCACACCGTTCGTCCTCGTCCCGTCAGCGAGCTCGATGAAGTGTTGTTCTGGTTCAAACGTGTCATCCCAGCGTTTGAACCTGTTAACATCAGTGATGATGTGTGAGGTCGCTCCGGTGTCCACCATCAGGCCTCTCTGTTTCCATCCGCTGATCTGAGCGTCGTTTGTTTTGAATGCGAACGAGTGATCATCCTCCACTTCATCGGTCGCTTGGTTCACATTTTCCATCTTCTTTCGCCAACAGCCATTCTCTGCATGACGTGGACTCTTACACACACGGTACCACTGTCGCTGTGTTTCATTCATCGGACACTGCCTTGCTTTGTGTCCCCTCAGTCCACAGCTGTAACAGATGAACTCCGTGTTACCTCCTCGTCTTCGTTCTTTTCCGACGAAGCACAATCTTTGCCAGCGACCTTCCTTGTCCCCGCTGGGCCCATAACCTGTTCGGTTCGTCATCTCAGGGCAGGTTAGGTCGGACAAAAAATGGTTCAAGATCCAGCATTCAGTTTAGGAGGTTTATTTCATGTAGGAAAGCCATCGGTTACATACAGACTCCCATCCATTTCAATCAACTCAGCTGCGTCAATACCACGCCTTAAATAGTCCCTTGCTGATGACGTACGTGAAGAGCGTTCAATACCTCACGTGACTAATCTCAACATCATCCTGATTAGGTCAAGGATGTCCGAGAGGGAGCATTCCAAGTAAAAAAAAGTGACTTCTTGTTCTGAGGGGGCAGGGCTTTGATGACATCAGAATATGACCACAGAGGATCATCCGGCATCCAACAGGGATGACTCATGCCAAGTTTGGTGCATTTTGGTCTTTCAATGTGATGTTATAGCATTTGGAAATGTACGGCGTGAAGCGCAACTTTGAGGCCTGGCCACGCCCCTTTTACATAAATGAAAACGTACGCTGTAGGTAACTTTTACTCCCCAATGTGTTATGGGCACATTATCCAAGTTTGAAGGCAATCCTTCAAAATCCCTAGAAGGAGGTCGTTAAAATCTGCAATTAGAAATGCCCAAAAATGACCCTTTGACCCAAAATGGCCGACTTTCTGTTCGTTTTGGCCCAGGGCTCCATGAGAGTTTTTCATAGGTCCTGAGAAGATACAGATGTTCACTGAGTTTCAGAACTATCGGTGAAAAAATGGCTTGGGGCTGAGGTTTTAAAATATTGTAGGGGGCGCTGTGGAGGCTATTGGCCAATTATCATGGCTTCCTGTTCAAGGGGTGATGCACCTCAGTTCAAATCTGTGGAATTTAGAGCCAAACATTTGGCGACGTCTTACTTCGCCATGTCGCCATGCCCACATGCTCCACCCAACACTGTCAGTGTTGTTGGAAAGCATGTTACACCAACATGTCTTTTTTTAAGGAGACTTTAACTTTTACCAAAGTAATTTTATAGTAATACTTCCACTGAAGTATCACTTTGAGGTATTTTATACAACAATGGCTGTTGTCCAGTTGTTCTCCACCGTTTTCTGTTTTGTTGTCTCTATTAAAGCATATAGCATAAGTAGCTTATGAATAAAACCTTTTTATTCAGGTGATTGAAAATAAGGCATCAAAATAAAATAAAAATTGGAAAATAAAACATTCAATGTGATTGCAAAAGGAAAAAAAACAAACATTTTTTGCAATTACTTTATTTCTTTCAATACTCAAGCTTACAATCTGAAGTGTTGAATTTTCAATCGAACACATACACTCCTACTTTACACAGCCCATTTGCATTTTGAAATAAATTGCCTTTTGTACAAAAATAATACATAAAATATTCTTCTCCAGACTTGTAAAAATTAAATGTTTTCTAACTTGCTCAGCTTATGCTGTCCCTTTTCACTCCCAGCAGGTGGAATCTCTCTGCATTTGTCATAAAATGAAAATAAATATATAAAACCACTTAAATGGGTTTGGGCTCATCAGGGATTTAAAAGTTTGTGAGGATAAAATAGAATAAATACATGTTTCAATTAAAAAAATACATATAGTGTCAGTGGCTGTTGTGGAAGATGTCTACAGAGGCATCTGAGTTTCACAGTACACATCCTGCCCAGGCTCCTCCTCAAATGTCACTTTGGCGTCGTCAGCATCCAACTGAAACATAACGGGCAAATGAGGACAATCAGACTAACACAGCAGCAGCAACACTTTCACCATGAGCTCACTGAAGGGGCAAGAGGACACTTACACATTTCATCTCCAGCTCGGTGAAGAGACGCCCAGTCACCAACATGCGAAGAGGGATGGTGAGGATGAGAATGAAGGGAAGCGCCAAAGATACCGGGCTGGATTTTACCACCCACAAGAGTCCAAGACACACCATCTGGATTGCTGTAAACAAGTGCATCCGTCCTGTGCTCACCTGTAGCCAAGAAGCACAAGCATTCTTCAAATATACACAAGATTTGGGATTTCCAGTGCAAAACCCTGTGCAGTGTTGGTGCATTGTGTGGAGAAATTAACATTTATTGTCTTATCTGTTGCAGAAAGCTCTTTGAATTATCACAGTTTGGAGGGTTTGATTCTTACCAGCTAACATAGTCGAAGTTAAGCCATTGCTGCTGACTTAAATCAACACCAACTCAAAAATGTCTTAGTGGTTCATGACAAAAACTCCATCAATTTTACATTACACAAATATTTTTGGTATAAATATTATAAAAACCATTGCTGGAAATGTCCAAGGCTAGCAAGTAATCATACAATGCTATGTAAAAAAAAAGTTGTACTACTTAAAATTGATGACTTGGGCGGCTGCGGCTGAGTGGTTAGATCATTTGTCCCATGAGTTGGGGACTCAATTCCACCAGCAGTCATATGCTGAAGTGTCCCAACACAACAAGACAACAAACCCCTCACAGCCTCCGATGTGTGGCCCATCAGTGTATGAATGTGATAAAACACTGATTATTTTTGTATAGATATAGTAGAGTGCTGTATGAATGGGTAAATGAGGGCACCGGCTGTAGTGTAAAGTGCTTTGAGTATCTTGATAAGATGGAAAAGTGCCATATAAGTACAGTCCATTTACCATTTAAAACACAAATTTACTGTATGAAATATTCACATGAACGGCTGAGACTGGGCTTGTTTTGAATTTGCAGCAGACCCCCGCTCAGACTAGCCATTAGCTCATCACTCTGGTCAGAATTAAACTCTATTTCTTCAAACTGAGGCAATTCAAAAAGCTATCTTCAAAGTATTTGAACTCTGACTTTAATTTGTATGACACTGTCACAATTAAAAAGACTAAACCATTTGAGTTCACTCATAGGTTTCCTTTGTGTTGCTGTAACAATATAATAAAAGTCATTAAAATATTCATGTGCGTATATTTACATACTCTATATATTATATTTTTACAATTCATTATAATCAACATTAGATATAATAGAACATGTATTTTCATAATATTTCAAAATTAATAAAAGTAAAAGTTCTAGAATTGACAAGATGGGCTCAGATACACCTGTGGGATGATGTTCAAGTAGTTTGACCAGTGTGACATCAGAGGGTCGACATCTAGTTTAACATGCTGGTTTTAGTGACGTGTTCTCTGGTTTCTATTGAACTGACAAGACTCTTACTCTGGTGGCGTAGGGTTCATCAGGGTGGTATTTTTTAGGAATGAGAAGCAGCAGCATACGATCCCACAGCTGGATGCCGTTGAGAGACGTGACTCCCATGTAGAGGAAGATCCCGAACAAGGCTGACATTGGAATCAGCTTCAAGATCGGCTCCATAAGAATTGACAGACCTGGAGGTGCACATTTGATTGTAAAGAAATTTCATGATTTACTCTACTGCAAATGTAAAGTTCATTCATTCATTCAAACTTTATTCAGGCAGGTTAATCCCACTGAGCCTCGAGGACTCATTTACAAAAGAGACCTGGCTACAAGCAAAGATGACAACAGCAACAGTAGATTGAAAGTTGAGTTGAAAGTTGAGGTGTACTAATAAAACAAAAGAAAATAAAAAAACTAACACTCACCGACAAGCAAAGCTACCGCAATTCCACTGACCCTCTGCTCCAGCACTCTCTCTATCACGGGTTTTGGTCCTTTGCTCATGACTGTGAGAGCGTTGGCATGGGTGACTGATCGGACTGTAGTGGCACTGAGCCACGGCACACCAAATATGGCGCCGAGCCCTCCCATTCCGACTAAAACCAGCAAGTCAAAGTGAAACCCAGAACCTTTGACCATCTTCCTCTCTGGTTTGCTGATGATCAACCTGCTCAATGGCACAAGGGATGAATCAAACCTTGATATTTTTACACTATTTGATGCTAAAGGTCTAGCTAGTTGAATTCCAGGATAACTTACGTTGTGATCTGAGACTCCAGAAAGATGAGGATGAAGACGAGTAAGGCTGGGATGCAGGATGCAAACATCAACCACACGGGGAAAGACTTGTGCTCTCCAAAAGGGTTAATAAGCCAACCTCTCTTGTCTGGGTTGGACACCATCAACCCTTTGGGAACAACCAGTTTCTGCAAATAAGAACCAACAAATCTCAGTTCGGTCCAATAAGATGTTTTTTTTTTCCTCCTGATCATAACACCAAAGGAGACTGGATGATGTCAAAAGTGGATAGCAAAAGCTGGAAAACCTTAGCAACTGTTTTAGCTTGACAATAGACAACTGTATCATCAACATAGAAATGTAAGGATACATCAGGGATGCTCTGACGCACATTACCTACGTAGATTGTAAAACAGGTGGGTCCTAAGACTCAGCCCTGTGGTACACCATTGTTGACCGTTAAATAACTGGAGGAACTACCAATAAAGACTAACCTGAGTGTAGGTGTCATCAATATTGTAGTCTGCCACAATCATGAGGAAAATGGCAATAGGTACGCCAAAGTCACCAAGCAAACGCCTGACCTGATGAAAACCAATAATGCCAATAATTTATTTTGAACTCTGTGATTTAGTGTCAAAATTTAATCTAATTAGAATGTAAACAAATTGACAAAATCAGCCTAAAGTTGCACACAGACTTTACGTTGACTCACCTTTCCTGGAAGAAATGTCCCATTTTTAAACTGCCGCAGGAAGAAAGCAATGAAGAAGCAGCCAAACATGAGACACATGGAAAGCAGGGCTGTGTTAGGGTAAGATGGTTTCACATTGTTGACAATAATGGTTATGTTGCCAGTATCATTGTCGTAAATGAAGCTTTCTTCCATCTTGGTGTTCCAGGGATTTTCAACTGTTTCGTTCAGGTGATCGTAATTCAGAACCAGGGGATGGGCCTTAAAGGTCTGAAGGGAGTTTAAGGGATCAGACGTTACAAATGCAGATTTTGCGTGACAGAATAATGTGAATGAATGTGATGTAACACTTAATTATGTTTTCTATTTACCTTTATTAGTTTGGCAAACGTTTCATAAATGAAGATAATGGAGATGAGGATCGAGAAGATCTCTTGGGTGAAGCGTGAGATGTAACGCACCAGGAAGCTGCCTTCAAAGGCCACAATGATCACCACAATGATGACGAGCCACACCCCGACCCACACCCTTCCCACAATGTATTCAATGTCCTGGGACTTGCAGAACTGAATGAAGGAAATGGGAAATGAGTTGGCTTAGACTAAAGAGGACAACGGTTAAGGAGAAGATCTGAATGACTCACTGCAAAGAAAGCCTCCTCAAACACTAAGAGAGGACCAGAGAAGCCGATAACAAGAATGGGCTGAGCAGCAACAAAACAGAAGATGATCCCCTGGACACTGGTGGAAATCAGGAGCTCAGATACACCCATCATGTTGTCTACCTTATCAGCTGAAAGTAAAAGGAATTTAATAGCTACTGCACAAAACAGACGCCATGTTTAAATAAATAAATAAAATTAAATCACCCATACACACCCAGCAGGCCTCCAAAAGTGATGGCAGGTGACAAAGCAGCAAAGTATATGAAGATGATCGCAGCAAGAGCCTGCGGGTTCAGAGCATCTGTGAGGTCACTCTTGTAGTATTGGTAGCGCCTCTTGATGTCTCGAATCATGCCTCCGAAAGGTCGACCAGTGCGAGAAAGAGGGTCTTCAGCGGGAGAACCGCTAGAAATAGAAACTGAAGCAAAAAATTCAATTTAGAAGGAAAACCTTTGAAGTGAATGTTGAGATTATTTTGTCAAGGTAGGAAATACAAGGCTGACGTTGATTTGTGATCAGTCTCACCTCTACGAGTTTTGGAGTTCCTGCGGGGCATGATCTCTGAAGACTGCAGTCTGTCCTTCAGGAGCTTCTTCTGAAAGTTGATGATGGAGCTCAGCATGGCTTCGTTCTTGATTTCTGTGGGTGGTATGACGATGCTGCAGTCAATGAATTCCACCAAGGCATCCGTCAGCTCTCTGGCGCTCTTTGTTTCTAATGCTGCCTGGTTAAACACCTGGGAGGGAGAAAGTGGAGACGGATGGAAACATTTATGGCAGATTGTAGCAAAGCACAGTTCTTTATGTGACAATTATTCTCTCAGTAAATTTTCAGAATCAGAATAAGCTTTATTATCATTTTACAGTGAGATTATGTTCGTACAATCGTCCGAAAGATGGACGGAGTGCACATTGCTGCTGCTACAAGAACATGGCCTCCTATTCTTTACCAGAATACTTTTTTAGACAGAAAAAGATAAAAGGGCATAAGGATGGATAGTGGTATTACAAAAAAGATCTCTTCACATCTTGTCCTATCAGGACACGATTTGAGACATCAAAAAAACTCTACCAGCAAGCACATTTATAAACATACATATGCATTTGACGTCAAGACGTTGAGATTTGTCTATGAAGCACTTCCAGTCTGGCAGTTCTGATAAGCCTGAACAGAAGTGGGGTGGGGGGTGATAGATGAAGCTTTTCCTTAGTTTACCCATGTCCCAGGAGAAATTTGATAGTCGTCCCATATCCGAGGCCAAATGGGGGAGTCAGATTCAGATAAGCCACAATTGTTGATTTTCTTCAGGCAGACTGTTTGTTCTTGTCAGCCTTAAGTCCTGCTGGTACTTTCCAGATCCAAAAATGGCCAGATTTGTGGGCATTCCACTGGTCCATGCAATGAACCATCTTCAAGGTCATCCCCAACATGCTGATGAGTCCTAGAAGCTGCAGGTGGCCTGTGATTCTCACAAATCACTTCCATCTTACGGTTTAGCTTGTAAATCAGCTGATTCTGAGTACTTATAGCACAAAGCAAATCTTCACAAAGACTTGGCAGTTTTGTCATGGCCAAAACCGCTGCCGATGTCTTCTTCATAAGTCGATAACATAGGGACCCGCCAATGCCCAAAAGCAAAAACCCTGCTATTATGAATCCAATTATATAAATGTCTTTGGTGTCCTCCTGAGACAGAACTGAATGACACATCAGCTGCCAAACTCCCCACAGATCCATGATGTACCACGCAGCGTGAGTCTTAGCAGGACATGAGGGCTCTCCAGGACCTTGTCATTTTGTTGAAAAGATTTTGTTGCATTGAAAGTCCAGCTTTCATTTGGGAGATGTGCAGCAGTAGCTTCAAGACACACAGAGAGAGCAAAAAGCAGGAGGAAGAGGAGAATAGGGAAGGCAGGGAAAAAGTGTCCGCCTTGAGCGAGAGTGAGTGAGAAATATTAGAAATGTGTAATGGTGGCATTTACTTTTGAAAAAATTAGATTTTTTTTTTTACTTTATAGTTGCTTATACTATGTTTTTTCTATTTATTACCCAATAACTTAAAAGGGTAACCATTGTGTTCAAGTGTTCTTTGTGTAAAACTGTCCTGATGTTGTGATTACATATAACTTTTTGCTTTTTGCCAACATGAAGCAGCTTCCAAACACTTGAACAAATCAAATGAATAAGTCTGGAGGTTTGATGTGCATTGAAGCTTCTGGGATATCTCTAATTGTGTGACATAGAAATGTTGCAAATGGAACTTTACTCAAGAGTGAAGCTAAAAAATATATAATATATGAGCAAACATAAGACCATATCAAACAATAAGCTCATTGTGCATAACTCATTACTTTTTAGGGTAAATAAATGTTTTAAAAATCACATAGAGGAGGATTTGAAGCCAGCGTTAGGCCAACTATGGTTAAACAGTGTGTCATGTGGTAAAGTCTGTGTCAAACTTTCATAAAATGTACAAAAGAGTGAAATGATTTGGTCATTTAGTGAATTTAAAGTAAAGCTAGTAAATACTGTAATATGCACCTGTCATCAATCAATATGTTTTACGAAGTAAAACTGCTTCATATTTGCAATTATGTGTTTCATTTGGAAGAAATTGATGCTAAATAAAACTTTATTTCTCAGCAGGGGATATTTATGAAGACAGTACGGCTCATTTACGTCAGAGTCATATGTGTCACACATGTCACTAATCTGGCCACACTCACTTTATCAGCCATCAGAGAAGCCATGGCTCGGCCTGTCTCATGGTAGTCCATGTCCGCCTTACTGGGGCCAATCAGAACCAAAACAAAGCGAACAGGCACCGGGGCCTCCAGCGCTGAGTCGAGCGCCACTGCTTCTTTCAGACGCACAAAAACAACTGTGGGTTTCTCCAGGAAATCCATGGCTCCTGATCAAAACAAAACAATTTAAATTGTACAGGACTGTCTTAAATAAAGATGTGCACGAAAAGCATGGTGCATGAAAACAAACTGACACTACACTTAAGAGGATTTCCTTCAGAAACTGGAAGTGACTTACCTACGAGCACCATGGAAGCCTCGACGTGATCACTTTCATCCTTCTGAAAGGACAGAAAAAATAAGAATCTCTCTATTTTGATAAAAAGCTGCATGCATGTCATATGTTAGGCACCATTTCAATCCCTCTGCTCCCTCCTCCCCCCACAAAAGAGAAGTAAACATGAACACAATCAAATTTAAGACAACTATACTGGAGAAGAAACATACTCTTTCCTTGACTGAAAACTTGTGCAGGTCCACTCCATCAGTCAGCTTTTGGCTTTCTGGGTCTGATGATCCACTGCAGAGAGAAAACACTTTTTTCAATGACATGTTAACACTGAGCAACTGGCAATAACTAATTAATAATTCAACCTAAATGTCACTATATGCTGATTATGTGCAGAAGCTAAAATGCACATGAAAAAAGAAGACAAAAAAATAAAAATAAAAAATAAATATATATATATATATATATATATACAGGTAGTCCCCGATTTACGAGCGCTCTGATCTACGAGGTTCCGGACTTACGAGCTGGCGAATTATTGGAAAAAACGCAAAAAATACTGAGTTTTCCTGTGTTTTTTCACCACAGTTCGTTAGCTAAACATGTGGACACACGTTTCCGATCATTTTTATGCACTCATAAGCAGTTTTTCGATGAAAAACGAGTGTTCGTAGTCGCGCTAGCAAAACCGTTCCAATTTACGAGCGAAATTCCGGACTTACGAGAAGCGTGGCGGCCGTTCCAAATTACGAGATTTCCGGTTTACGAGCGCCTCGTTGTAACGGATCTCGCTCGTAAATCGGGGACTACCTGTATATATATATATATATATATATATATATATATATATATATATCATGTGCATTTTAGCTTACGTCATATTACTACCTCAAAATACTGATTCATTTGAATGCATCCTGCTGCACCATTACATTCTACCACGTTGTTGCTCTAAATCTCTTTAGAACATTGTAAATATTTTATTTACTTTTTCACTTTTTGGTACTTTTTTGTGTACCCTTATTGCAAGTTTTTTTGTATTTTTCTTGTTGCTTTGGTCGTTGATTTTTTTTTAGCAAGTCAAATCGGTTCTTTTCATCCTAAGAATTTCATTGTACAGGTAGTCCTTGACTTACGACGTTGCGGGGTTACGATAGCCCTCCCACCGAAAAGCATTGTTCGAGTTACGCGGTTTATCCGCCTTTACACCAGAAAATACGGTACCGAAACTCACCGGAGGACAGCGGAAATTTACAGGAGGTTTACAGGAGGGAGGGGTGAGACTGAGAGTAGCTTAAGTGGAAAATTACTACAGACCTCATTGTTTGGCAGACCGGAGCAGAGACAGGTGGATGGTGTCACCAGACGGCAGAAAACTGCGGAGCTGGACCGGAGGAGCAAGAGCTAACATTCTAACAGACCTTGCTGTAAACGCTGTGGACCGCGTGAAGCAGTTGGAAGCTGCAGAGCTCGGAGGTGCAACGAGCTAACATGCTAACAGACGGAGGAAGAATTCACCAGCATACCAGTAGGTTATTAACTTTTCTCCCTTCATTGTGGCTCCTAAATGTATGTGGTTTTTGATAATTATGTAGGGTAATGTGTTAGGATAGGCTAAGTGCTTGGTAAAATTAAGTACAGTATTGTACGTATGAGGTGCCGTTTGGATGTATTTTCCGACATACAATGATTTTCGAGTTCGAACGGGCGTAGGAACGGAACTGCGTCGTAACTCGGGGACCACCTGTACTGTTAACCCTGTGTTAACCTTGCATATGACATATAAACACAACTTGAACTTGAATAAATGGTGTTGTGGTGGTCAATTTGATGTCCTTTTGCTAATTGTCTTTTTATTCCACCTGCAGGCAAAGAACAAACAGTTTTAAAACTACTAAAGTTTACTTAGTGTGTATTAATTTTATAAAATCTGACCTACAAAAAAAGGGATGCAAGGATTCATTGCCCAATACCACAGATTCAACTTTTACTAGGAAAAAAAATAATCTTAAGTCAAAGCCTACTAACCCAAAACACTTTGGCTTTTTTTCAAAGACAATTTCTTATATTAACAAAACATACATTGAAAATACAGATTGATCCATTTTGTACGTTGAAATCTCTTGTGTGAAAAATGCAAGACAACAAACCACCCTGCAGGTAGGGTGGTTTGGTGGTCAGAGAGAGTTTCAGATAATCACAGGTTTGGTCTCCAGAATAGCAACTTTCTCCAAGTCAGACCATAAAACTCTCTCCCCCCTCGTTAGGAGCTTTGGTTAACTGCACAAACTAAACACTTAACTGTAGGTCCTTGGAATTGAGTCACTGCAGTGTCGGCTGATGTCTCAAAGAATACCTGCGGTTTGGGACCAGAGCTTTCAGCACGCCCTCTTGGTCTCCAGATCTGATCTCCTTCTTGGTAACCATCTCAGCGACCATCTTCTCAGCAATGGCAGCTAGAGTCTTCTCCTCGCAGTCGAAAATAGTCACAACTTGAGGTGAGAAAACAAGGGCGAATGTTCACAAAGAACCATAGGAAGCACTTTGACTTTTTTTCATTTGATATGTATAAGAAAGCATAAATTAGATTCAGGAATGAAAGAAACCAACAAATACTGATGATGAAACTGTAAAACTTTACCTCACAGTGGTCCTTTGTAGGTTATCCGTTAGTACAATCCCTAAACTACTTTTAACATAGGAGCTTTACTGACTCAAATTTTTAGTACTGACCAGTGTTCATGGTCCGTCGCAGCTGGATGAGGCTCCTGAACGTGAGGTAGGAGATCTGTAAGGAGGCCCACACCCCTGCCTGTGGGTCAAAGCTCTCCTCGTATCCTGCCCATCTTCCCATCTCCTGCCAGTACGCCGGCTGCTCCTCGTCCTTCATTGGCTCTTTCTGCTTCACACACCTGCGATGGAACAGACACTTGCAGAGGTGAGGGCATGTTGTGATTGTGAAGAGTTGTTCAGAACTGGTAGAAGAATTAGTGCTGCACCGCCTACAAGCCGAGCTAAGGGATGCTGTATACAGCTGTGGTTTCCCTGACCACTTAATCTACGTCACTGGATCCACCTTTGCCCTGAATGTAAGAAGGTAGAAAAAGCTCTAGGTTTTGGAGTATACCCACGTTTGTTTGAGATACACAAAGCATGAAGAACCTGAGGTTGCTGGTTCAGGGAAATCTGGAAATCCTATTGAAAACAAGAGGAGTCACAAGCTCCAATAGGATATGTCGCCTGTTTTTAAAAGTAAATTTAGTCTAAATGTACCATGTTTTTCGCTTGCAAGAGAACATGTGCCCATCCAACTGGTTAGATGTTTTTGCAACCAAATTATGACATTAGGAATATTCTTCATAAATTGGTGAAACAGGTTTATGTCGAGGTACTTTTTTAATTGTAGCTGTTGAGTTTTGCTGATGGAGAATTTCTTTACAGGTGGAAATTCCTATTGGTGACTTTTCTATGAAATAATCTTAGGGGGATTATGAACTGTTTGGATCACTGAGGAAGGCACGTATCAGAATCAGAATCAGAATAAGCTTTATTATCATTGCACCGAGATACAACGAGAACATTTACGTTCAGTTGTCCAAAAGATGGGCGGAGTGCACGAAGCTGCTGCTATAAAAAGTGCGGCCTTTTTGTATTCTTTTCAGAATAATGTTTTTGCTTGGATGAGAAAAGGGAAGAAAACGCTGCAAAAGTTGAAGTTTCAACTGAACAATATGGCAACGTTATGAAAAAAAAAGGTGTTTTTAAGAAGATAGTGCCTTAAGTTTATCCGATCCTGCACAAAACCTCAGTTTAATTCACATTCAATTCAGGAAGAACTTCCCTACAAATATTGTTTGCAGACGGTTGCAGAATGAAAATCTTTGAAGCGGCTAGACTTTCTTGATCTGGCTGCCCTGATGAACTGATGGGTGTTGGTCAGACTAGCAACCAACAGCAGTGGTACCAGAAAGGAAGGCCATTGCCTCCCCCCCACGCACACACACTTTACGGCCATGTCTGTCAGCTGGTCCTAGACCTTTACACAGGCTACATCCAATGTTCCCTCTAAGCTGCGTGCCTGCGCAATCGCGCACTGCCCTCACATTCTCTCAAGAAAATCTGTGTTGAGCAGTTAGTGCAACTGTACAAATGCCCCAAAAAATATCTAGTTTTCTCCTGCTTTATAATAAACTGTCAGCCCGAGCGCAGCCATGTCTACAATGTGTCTGTGTGCGTGAAGACTGGAGGGAAGAAACCCCCTCCCCACCCCCCAGGTCAAAACAGACCAGTGTCACGTGATTTGTGTTGCGACAACAGAAGTTTACGAAGAGGCAAAACATTCAACCAATGAAATCACAGGCAAACTTTTATTCCAGCCAATTAGCGTCTTCTGGAATTTCGGCGCTGATGTGCGAAGAAGCTAAGCTTTCCAAGCTTTGTTACGGCATATTTCATCGCATATCGAGGAATAATATTTGACATTGTGGATTTATTACAGACGTTTACGGTCGTCCAACGCCAAACAAAGACGGTGAGTAAGCTAATCCCACGACTTGTAGCTGTTTTTATCATGCTATGATGGTCAAAGGAAACATTTACAAGACAGTGGTGAGACCAGCTATGTTGTATGGTCTGGAGACAGTGGCATTGACAAAAAGACAGGAAAAAGATCTGGAAGTGGCAGAAATGAAGATGTTGAGGTTCGCCCTAGTTAGGTTTGTCCAAAAGCAGCTGGAATTTGCACTGTGCTGCAATGGCAGGTCGCGTTGGAGAAAACTGAGCCTGTTATGAAATAACAGAAGAAAAAATAATCATTCAGGACTTGTGGCAGCAGGTCTGTTCTGATTTCTGAATGCATGACACTCAGAAACGGCCATCACATCATCTCTCCAGACATCCACTGCACACAGAACAATTTCCCCCCCAATAAACTTCTGTTTTTTTCTTTTCTTTTTTTTAAGACAATGGTAGTTAGTGGAAAGAAAAAAAAGTGGAAAAAATAGGCTCTTTTGTCATAAGTTCTCCACAAATGGTTAAACAACATAAAGAGAGAAATATCTATCTACACCTGCAAACTTGCCAAATCTGATGACTGTGAAAGTACTCATTTACATTAATGTGTGGCAAAATTGAACATGTGCACCTGACATTCAAGGTGTGTTTGAACAGAGAGTGCAAGGTGACAAAAGACACCCATACCCCCACCTTAAAAAAGGAATCCAGCGCCGTTGACCAACGTACAGGCTAATACGAATGAGAGTTTCTTTTTAAAAATATGGAGACTTCAACTGAGAGGCTACCCAGACCAAAGCCCTTCACCACCAAAGGACAAATGGCAATCATTAAGGAGTTTGTAAAATACACTAATACAATTTGAGCTGGCTATAATATATAACCAGGCACTGAGTCAAATAGTGTCATTCTAATATTAAACACGGTGATGGCAGCATCATCCTGTAACAATACTTTTTTACATTATGAGCTGAGGAACTAGTCAGGTTAAACGGTTATGGAATAATCACAAATGAAAATCTTGTGCATGATTTTGTTGTTTAGCAAGATAGCAAAGCCACCACAAAACAATACAGGTATTCTCCCACTTACGAGCGCATCGACTTGCGAGGTTCCGGACTTACGAGCTGACTAATGAACAGTAAAGTTGTACAGAACATACAGAAAATACAGCACTGGTATGTGTTTTTAGATGAAAGTGTGTTAGCTAACCGTTTGTAAACAAAGTTCTGAGCATGTTTATGAACTAGTATGTACGTTTGTGTTGAAAAACGGGTGTTCGTAGTAGCGCTAGCATACATTTTCCGACTTATGACCGAAAATCCGGACTTACGAGCGCATCGACTTACGAGGTTCCGGACTTACGAGCTGACTAACGAACAGTAAAGTTGTACAGAACATACAGAAAATACAGCACTGGTATGTGTTTTTAGATGAAAGTGTGTTAGCTAACCGTTTGTAAACAAGTTTCTGAGCATGTTTATGAACTAGTATGTACGTTTGTGTTGAAAAACGGGTGTTCGTAGTAGCGCTAGCATACATTTTCCGACTTACGACCGAAAATCCGGACTTACGAGCGACACGTGTTTCGGGTTCCGACATTTGAGATTTCGTGTTACGAGCACCTCGTAGGAACGGAACTCGCTCTTAAGTCGGAGACTACCTGGTTTCTGTAGAACCTGCATCCTCCAGGTTTATTGGGGACAGCAACAATGGATTTATGAAGACTCTACTACTGTGTCAAGCTCATTATCCAGCTGGATCAAATGAAGGCATCACAAAATTACATTATGTTTTCCATGAATGACACCTTTCTTTAAGACAGGAACCCTGATGCTGGATCAGAAGGCAACTGGATTTTCTTTGACTTCAGTTCATGCATCAAGGATTACCACCAGACAACAGGATCAGACAAAATCACCTTCATGCTTCAGTACCGTGCAAAAACACACATGATATTATGGGTGTTGGTTTCCTCTGCGGCAGCCAGGAGACATTTCAGTCATCTTCTTCACCAAAGTGGCCATGGATCATGAAAAGTTTGGAAGGTGACACTTTGTGTCTGAAGTAAACATGCTGGCTGTCAGCAACAAGCTGGCTCCAAGGTCTGGTTCAAAGCACGTCTCCGTCGTAGCATGAATGACAGCTTTTCAGCACGTTCCCTGGACCTGTTTTGACTGTCAATACATAGCGCATGTGTGTGAGTGTGTGTGTACTTGCTCCTGACCTAGTGCTCTTTCTCTGCAGTGTTTATCTTCCAGACAGCTAACAGACAAAATAAACCCAAATTGATTATTGAGCATGCATCAAGGTAAAGACTAGCCTGGTTAAAACCAGACCCTTGTCCTTCACTTCGCTTCGAAGGAAATGAGAATTGAGCGGAGCTGTGCAGGAAGGCGAGGGCCAGGCTAGGTAAAGACATGACAATGTAAAAATATCCTTCCTAAACCTCTAATTTTTTTATCATTGTGTTTTCAACAACACTATGACGAGTTTTAATTTGAATAGTGTTTCACTTCAACAAATGTGATCAATTATTTGAGAAGACTGAATAATTTAAAGCCATAATGGTTCTCAAAACTTGTGCTTTTTCAATCTTTCTTTATCTAATCTATCTATCTATCTATCTATATCTATCTATCTATCTATCTATCTATCTATCTATCTATCTATCTATCTATCTATCTATCTATCTATCTATCTATCTATCTATCTATCTATCTATCTATCTATCTATCTATCTATCTATCTATCTATCTATCTATCTATCTATCTATCTATCTATCTATCTATCTATCTATCTATCTATCTATCTATCTATCTATCTATCTATCTATCTATCTATCTATCTATCTATCTATCTATCTATCTATCTATCTATCTATCTATCTATCTATCTATCTATCTAT
>JBBPBX010011270.1:5609-56296 GCA_038048925.1 Garcialebias charrua | reverse complement strand
GCGCAAGTCAGCGAACTGACCATAAAAGACAAAAATGAGGCACGTCGAGGCAAAGCAGAACGACTGTGGACAAGTAACGATACGTCTTACCCAGTGGAGGAGCGGAGCGGGCCTCGGCGAGAGTGAACGCCACGGGACCAGGCAGGGGAGCTGACTGACCCGGCAACGATGCTGGAGCAGAGGGCTGACGCTGAGCGGACAGAGCCGAGACTGACCGGACGAGCTCGTTGAGCGAGGCGAGCAGCTCAGAGGACAGATGGACCTGCGAAGGCCGATCGGAACGCCGGCCGGGGAGCGGGGAGAGAGGCGGAGAGGAGGCCGGGGCACGGGCGGCCGGCGCAGGAGGAACGCAGCGGCTCGTGGAGGGGACCGGCTCTGGGTCCGGAGCGGGGGCACCGGAGGAACGGGGACGGCCCCTGCTGCGTTTGGCGGGAGGTGGAGACCGCTTCCTGGTACGCTTCCCGGACACGGGCGTCAGCTGCCGCGAAGGAGGCGAAGAGTCGCCGGATGGAACCAGCTCGGCGAGGGACTCCAGCTGGGCAGAGGTGAGACCGGACGCCGGGCAGATGCCCCTAGACTGCAGGTATGCAGACGGGGAGTAGGAAACGGGGCGCGAGGCGCGCCGAGAGCTCCGACGGGTGGGAGCAGGGGAAGGAGGACCAGCGGTGGCCGGGATGAGGACCGGGGAGTCCCCGGAGGCGCAGGAATCGACGTCAGACATGGCGAGGTCGAAAGTTGAAATAGAACGATGGCGAAGGTGAAATTGAAAACACGAGACGAGCTAGACGAGCAGAACACGACTAGACTAGTAACGGGCAAACAGGAAGAGCTGAGGAAAGGGGTGCCTCATATCCAGGTGGACAGTTGATGAGTGATTCGATGCAGCTGTATCCAGGTGGACAGTTGAGTGATTCGATGCAGCTGTGAGTCCTGCCATTGTTGAATTTGCGTCTTCGACTTCATTGATCACATCATTCTCCTTGAAAAATTGAACAAATATGGTATTAGAGGACCAGCAATACAGTGGGTATCTAGCTATTTGAAAAATAAAAAACAATTTGTACAAATAAATGATGTAAGATCTGACCTATGTAATATCACATGTGGCATTCCCCAAGGCTCTGTACTTGGACCAAAGCTATTTATTTTATATGTGAATGACTTTAAATGTGTCAGGACTCCTTAAATGTGTACTTCTTGCTGATGATACCACAGTTTTCTGTTTAGGTGAAGATATAGAACAAATGTTGGAATTGATGAAGACAGAATTTGTCAAAATAGAAACTTGGTTTAAAATCAATAAATTATCATTAAATCTAGAAAAAAAATTATTACATGATATTCAGTAATAAAAAGAAAATTGTTGATGTTCCACTCAACACTCTCAATCACAAACACAACCCCTTCCCCACCACTTGTGTGAAAACTGCTGTTCCCACTGTGAACATATCCATATGCAGATATCAGTCGTTACGTCGTTAGGTCTTTGTTGACACAGTGGAGCCACTGTAAATTCCTGATAGGTGTAACAATGACAGTAGCTGCTAAAAAGGAGAGTCTTGGTGTCCTCCAGGACATTAACTGCTTTAGAGAAGCAAGGTATGAAGTTGTTGGGCCACTAGGCTTCCCATTAAAGAACACGGAGGCATTTATCCAGTTTAGGGTGATTTATTTGTTGTGTTTTTTCTGGTTTTAAACAAAAAGCAGTAAACCAGTAAAGCACAAACAAGCTTGAACAACAAGGCCCCGTCCGTGTTGGGAAAGTAAAAAAAAAACCTCCAACTGAGCTCTGCACTTTAGAGAAAGTGGTGTGTTCACTCGCGTCAGAACAGCCACGATACATTCAATAGCATAGAAACTATTAAATTCAGAAAGAAACAAGTCATAACCAAAAAGAACCTAGCTCAGTAAACAAGCCAACTACACAACAATGTGGACTTTCTAACAGCTTTGAATTCATTAGAATCAGACTGTTTAAAGATCAGGCTTTCATTGTTCAGTTCATATTACACCCAATAAATGTTGATTTGGAAATTCTAACCATTCACTTTTACTTAATACTCGTACTTTAAGTACATTTTATATGAGAAATTTACTTTTGAGACTTAAGTATATTAAATGTCAGATACTTTAAGACTTTTACTCAAGTAATAATTTTTAAATGAGACTAACTTTTACCAAAGTAATTTTATGCTATGATACTTGTACTTTCACTAAAGTATCATTTTGAGGCACTTTATACAACTCTGGTAGTTATGTAAAACCAAAGATAGAATGAGTAAATACAGTAGTTCCTACCTTTGTAATCCTAAATAATGAAATAATTCAGCCCTTAGACGACAGTATTTCAGAGACACAGCATCCTGTAAAATACAATAATCCTTTTATTCCTCTGTACATGGCTTACATTCATTTTCACAAGGCCACATGCGTTGATTGGCAGTAGTTTGAGTAGTTTAAGGATTTACAGTAATATAGGTAATGAAATATCACAGACATTTGTAATTTAGTTCACTTAAGCAAGACTTATGTTATTGATGCCAACTTTTTTCCAGTAATAAAAGATAGCGAATACTACAATGAAGAGCAATTTAATGACATCAATATAACAAATGGAGTTCTCTCTATTTTTCACTTTAACAGCAGAAGTATAAATGCAAATATATCCAAAATAACAGATTACTTAAAACAGTTAAATAGAACTTTTACGATAATAGCACTGTCAGAGACATGGCTCAATGATGATAACACAAGTAATATTCACATCGAAGGGTATGAATTATTTCACATGAACAGAAATAATAAAAGAGGTGGTGGTGTCGCTCTATATGTTAAGAATGAAATAAAATGTAAATTAAATAATGAAATGTCAATAATAGTTGATAATATTATGGAAATGATAACAATAGAAATAATAAACAAAAATGATAAAAACATAATAATAAGTTGTGTATATAGATCACCAGGATCAAATATAGAAATATTCACTGATAAAATCTTGGAGCTATTGGAGAAGAGTTTTAATAAAAAAGTTTTTTTGTGTGGAGACTTTAACATTGATATGGGAAATAAAACAGATTCAAATAACATCAGTACATTTATAAATTCAATGTACAGTTTAAATATGTATCCGTTGATATCCAAGCCAACAAGAATTACAACTCATAGTGCCACAATAATTGATAATATTTTCACAAATATAACAAACGGAGAGGTGATAGGTGGTATTTTAACGACCGACTTAAGTGATCATTTACCAGTTTTCACAATCTATAAAAATGATCAAAGTATCACAAAAGCAGTTAAAACAAAGAAAAAGATCATAAACACATCAAAAAAAGTTTTGGAAAAATTAAAAGAGGATCTAGATAAACAAGACTGGAATGAAGTGTATGTTGATGATGTGAACAGATCATATGATGAGTTTATGAATATCTTGGAAACTCTGTATGAAAAAAATTGTGTACAAACAAATTATACAAAGAGAAATATCGTTGACCAACCATGGATGACAAAAGGGTTGAGAAATGCTTGTAAAAAAAAGAATTATTTGTATTCATGTTTCTTGAAATTGCGAAGTCAGAACGCTGAAGAAAAATATAAAAAGTATAAAAATAAATTAGTAGGGATTATAAGGAAACATAAGAAAGAATATTATAGTAAATTATTAGATAAAAGTAATGGTGATATGAAAGCAACATGGCGAGTAATGAATAGTGTTATGAAGAATCATAAAGCAAAAACTAGTATTTCAAAATATTTTGTAAAAGAAAAAGATGAAGTTTATGATGAAAATGAAATTGTCAATGGATTTAATCAATATTTTGTGAATGTTGGATCAAGCCTTGCAGCTAAAATACCAAAAGTAGATAATAATGTGAGCCATTCAATTACAGGCTGTGCAAACAGTATTTTTCTAAATGGAACTAACAAAGAGGAAATAATGAAGGTAGTAAAAAATCTTACAGACAAGAGATCAAAGGACTGGGTGGACATGGATATGATGTTTGTAAAGGATATAATGAGCCATGTTATTGAGCCGTTTACATATATATGTAACTTATCATTTTCAACAGGAATATTTCCAGATAATATGAAAGTAGCTAAGGTAGTTCCTCTTTTTAAAAATGGTGATAAATGTGTGTTCAACAATTATAGACCTATATCCTTGTTACCACAGTTTTCTAAAATTCTTGAAAAACTATTTGTGAACAGACTAGATCAATTTATAGACAAACAAAATATTCTAAGCAACAGTCAATATGGGTTCAGAGCTAAAAACTCTACATCAATGGCTCTCATGGAATTAATGGAACAAATAACTACTGCTGTCGATCAAAAACAATATTGTGTCAGTATTTTTGTTGATTTAAAAAAAGCATTCGATACTATTGATCACACCATTCTCCTTGAAAAACTGAACAAATATGGTATTAGAGGACCAGCATTACAGTGGGTATCTAGCTATTTGAAAGATAGGAAACAATTTGTACAAATAAATGATGTAAGATCTGACCTCTGTAATATCACATGTGGAGTTCCCCAGGGCTCTGTGCTTGGACCAAAGCTATTTATTTTATATGTGAATGACTTGGTAAATGTGTCAGGACTCCTTAAATGTATACTTTTTGCTGATGATACCACATTTTTCTGTTTAGGTGAAGATATAGAACAAATGTTGGAATTGATAAAGACAGAATTTACCAAAATACAAACTTGGTTTAAAATCAATAAATTATCATTAAATCTAGAAAAAACTAATTACATGATATTCAGTAATAAAAAGAAAACTGTTGATGTTCCACTCAAAATTGAGGGTGTTGAGATTTGTAGAGTGAGTGAGGTGAAGTTTTTGGGTGTTATCATTGATGACAAACTGACATGGAAACAACACTGTTACGACCCGAGGGCACGTAGCACACAAGGACACCAGACACAGAAAGGATGTTAAAAAAAACAGTGTTTATTTTAGGCTCTCTGGAGTCTGTGTCCTAAAAAAAAGATGATTAAAGAAAAAAGGTGGACTTCTCAAAAAGCAGCTTCTTTAATACAAAAAAAAAACTCAAAGTCCAGCAGGTCACTCACGGCTCCTGGTCTTCAGCCCCCAGCTCCTCACGACCGCAGGTCTCCACATCAGATTCAGCCTCAGAGGGATTCAGCCTCCTCCTCTCCAAAACACAGCAGCCGGTCACAATGGAAGGTTTCAGCTTCCTCTTCTTCACACACGCAGCCAGCTTCCTCTTCTTCACACACGCAGCAGGTCTTCACAACAGCTTCCTCCTCTCAAAACACATGCAGCAGCAGGTCTTCACAACGGAAGGTTTTGGCTTCCTCTTCATACGGCTCAAACAGCCTCCTCAAGTGGGTTAAACCACAACTTCAAATGGCCACCTCAAATGGCTCCAAACGGCTCACAAACGGCCTCCTCAAATGGCTCCAAACAGCTCATCAAACGGCCACCTCAAATGGCTCCTCTTCACACTGCTGCTGCTGCTTTTGCTGCTGTTTCATCAGGTCTGCTGGTTCTGCATCAGGTCTGCTGGTTCTGCATCAGGTCTGCTATTCCTTCATCAGGCCTGATGCTCCTTCATCCCAGACTGCTGCAGCTGCTTGGATCAGCTGCTCATTCATCAGCGTCTGGTTCTGGGGCTGCTGGAACCTCAGCTCCTCATGCAGCATGGATCTCCTCCTGCTGCCACTCTCACTTGGAACCTCCTCTGCTTGCTTGAACCTCCACTTGGAACTAATAAAGGGAGAGAGAGCAACTACCTCCACCCACAGCTAATGAGCACCAGCTGCAATCAATTAAGCTCATACAGCCCCTAAACAGCTCATGCACAACCTCTAAAGAGCTCAAGATTCTGCTCAGAATCTTTAAACAAAAAACTTCAAAAAACCTAAACAATTTTGCTCTTACTAAAATAAATTACATGCCTGGGGCATGTAACACCCCCCCACATAAGAATTTACATGGGAGATGCAGCCATACACCACCATGCTCATCACCCATGTAAATGAAACCAAAAAAATCTCATCTATACTTAACACACATCACACACAACTAACAGTTGCCTTCAGAATACCTGAAACCCAAAAAGTCGTCGCCGGTCAGGTTGTACATCACAAGGCCTCCTTTTAGCTGCACACTCACCAACATTCAGTTTAGTGATATCGGACTGAAGATCAGGGTTTTTTCCAACAACCAGAGGGAAATTGTCCGCCTTTGTGTTATTAGTTCCATCACTTGACAGTAACATCATTGTAGCTGCACCAATACTGTCATCAGGCACCCTGCAGACAAAGCATTGAGAGTTACCACAATCACTGTCTACATGTTCAACAAATGGTTCCATCAGATCATCTCCCACAGAGAGCAAACTATCACTCTCTGCTGCTGATTCAGCTAAAGGTTCCACGATGTCCAGCATCACACTCACAACCTCCTGTGAACAGGATGAAAAGGTACACAGAGGAGCAGGATGGACAGTCAGGCTTGGCTCCTCTGCTACATTGCTCTCTAGGACTTCTCCTGATTCAGAGGAAAACAAAAAACAGTCACTCAGATCAATGTCATCATCATCATCATTTTTGCATTGCATGTCCACCAGTGGTGACACCTCTGGAGTGACCAAATCCAAATCCACAGTTAAGTCAATCTCAAGTTTCTCAAGTTTTTCACTTTTCTCAAGTTTTTCACTTTTCTCAAGTTTTTCACTTTTCTCAAGTTTTGGTTCAGGGTTCTTAGCAACAAAACTAGAGCACAGTCCCAACTCAGCTTCTCCAGAACTCCACAGTGGGCGAATCCTCACCTCACACAACGGGACATGTTCAACACCTAGCTCTAACTCTCTCTGATAATTCTTATTTTGCAGTTCTAATTTTCGTTGCTTAAATTTAATCTCCATCTCTCTCAGAGCAGTTTGTTGCTCCAACTCTGCTTTCCTCACGACTGCTTCAGCCTTAGCTTTTCTGGCATCGAATTCCATTCGACGTATTTTTAACTCCAATTCCTTTAAACGAATCTCAGCATCGAACCCCATTGTTTCAGAAAAAAACTGTGTTAAACAGCTCACCACCAGAAAGACCTACACTACTTTAACGTCCGAGCAACCCCTGAACGTTCAAAAAGAGCCAGCTGACAACGAACACACAGCTCGCACCACAAAGTCAGCTCAAAAATGCAAAAAAAACACAGCTCCAAAAATAGCACATGAGACGAGCTCCCATTATAATTTACCAAAAATTAGGGGGAGAAAAAAAAATAGATTGTGAAATCTCGTTCAAATCCTAGATGAGGCGTTCATTATATTTTCATCAAAAATTAGGGGAGAAAAAAAAATAGCTCATTAGTCAATTAGTCCAATCCCGGACGAGCCCCCATTATATGTTACGACCCGAGGGCACGTAGCACACAAGGACACCAGACACAGAAAGGATGTTAAAAAAAACAGTGTTTATTTTAGGCTCTCTGGAGTCTGTGTCCTAAAAAAAAGATGATTAAAGAAAAAAGGTGGACTTCTCAAAAAGCAGCTTCTTTAATACAAAAAAAAAACTCAAAGTCCAACAGGTCACTCACGGCTCCTGGTCTTCAGCCCCCAGCTCCTCACGACCGCAGGTCTCCACATCAGATTCAGCCTCAGAGGGATTCAGCCTCCTCCTCTCCAAAACACAGCAGCCGGTCACAATGGAAGGTTTCAGCTTCCTCTTCTTCACACACGCAGCCAGCTTCCTCTTCTTCACACACGCAGCAGGTCTTCACAACAGCTTCCTCCTCTCAAAACACATGCAGCAGCAGGTCTTCACAACGGAAGGTTTTGGCTTCCTCTTCATACGGCTCAAACAGCCTCCTCAAGTGGGTTAAACCACAACTTCAAATGGCCACCTCAAATGGCTCCAAACGGCTCACAAACGGCCTCCTCAAATGGCTCCAAACAGCTCATCAAACGGCCACCTCAAATGGCTCCTCTTCACACTGCTGCTGCTGCTTTTGCTGCTGTTTCATCAGGTCTGCTGGTTCTGCATCAGGTCTGCTGGTTCTGCATCAGGTCTGCTATTCCTTCATCAGGCCTGATGCTCCTTCATCCCAGACTGCTGCAGCTGCTTGGATCAGCTGCTCATTCATCAGCGTCTGGTTCTGGGGCTGCTGGAACCTCAGCTCCTCATGCAGCATGGATCTCCTCCTGCTGCCACTCTCACTTGGAACCTCCTCTGCTTGCTTGAACCTCCACTTGGAACTAATAAAGGGAGAGAGAGCAACTACCTCCACCCACAGCTAATGAGCACCAGCTGCAATCAATTAAGCTCATACAGCCCCTAAACAGCTCATGCACAACCTCTAAAGAGCTCAAGATTCTGCTCAGAATCTTTAAACAAAAAACTTCAAAAAACCTAAACAATTTTGCTCTTACTAAAATAAATTACATGCCTGGGGCATGTAACAAACACATAAATTCTGTAAGAATAAAAATAGCTAAATCGATTGCAGTACTATACAAGGTCAGAGACCTATTGAATGATAAAGCTCTGTATTTGTTGTATAACACAATCATTGTTCCACACTTAATCTATTGTATTGATGTTTGGGGGAAAGCGTGTAAAACAATCACAAAGCCTATTTTTGTATTACAGAAAAGAGCTGTAAGAATTATCACTAGAAAACATTACTGTCATCCATCCAGTACATTATTTTATCAACTGAAATTATTGAAGTTCCATGATTTGGTTGATTATAATATTTTATCAATTATGTATAGGGCTCAGAATAACGAATTACCTTTAAATATCCAAATGAATTTTGTTAAAAGACAAAGTTGTTATAATCTTAAGGGGACAGAGATGTTTGTAAAACCACAATTCAGAACTAGTTTGAAGGGACGTTCTACCTCAATCCAGGGAATTAGATTATGGAATGGCTTGGAGAATGTAGTTAAAAATGCCAAGTCACTAGCTATGTTTACATGGACATAAGTAATCGGATCAAACGGCCGATCGGATCAAAAGTGCGTCATGTAAACACCCCGTTCGGGTCATTTTTTGTGTATTCGGCGTGATCCGACCTAATTTGTGATCAGGTCGAAACGGGTGGTTTACGCCGATCCATTACCCGTTCGGTGTGCATGTAAACACATGTTCTGTTCCTTTTATCGGACTGTGGGAAACTGTCCTGACTGCGCATGTGCGCTGCGCGCACCCCCATCCAACCCCCCACCCCTCTCCCCCCTCGTGTTTCCTTCTCCGCCTGGTGAGTGGGATGCTAATGCTAACGCATGGTGGGGAAGCAAAACTGGTTGGTGAGCGATGCAACATTTCTAATAGAAACGTTAAAATAGCTCAAAACTATCAAACGCCTTGACCGAACGTGTAGGAACACGGAGTTATTTAAACAAGTACATGAAAAGCTGGAAGAAGCTGGAGATCGCTGGAAGAGCTTAAAGCTAAGTGCTACAAAGCTAAAAACAAAAACGGGACAAGTGTCTACGACCCCACCACTTTTTCATTTTACGTGTTGATGGATGAACTGATGAGAGATCTGCCACTTCCAACACAGCAGGCAGCGGTGTGGATCTAGGTTATGAGGAGGAGAGGAATCTGAGGAGAGGAAGCTAACCAGGAGCATAGCATCCTTTCTGGTAAGTTAGACTCTTCAAAACACATTAACCCTCTGTACTGTATTACTTGAGTACTGTAATTAGAAACAAAAAATATGTAAAAATTTAATTATAATAAGAAATAATAGTAGCTGTAGGGCTTGCATAGAACTAAAGTACTGTATACTGTATTGTACATTATAACACTACTCCAACTAACCACATAATTAACCTAACACACTTCAACATATCAGGAGTCCAGTTAAACTTTATTTTGTTTGTTTTTCAGATGATGAGTCCAGCTTTGAAGAGGCAGCTGGCAGCAGCACACAACAGACAGTGGCAGGTGATGGTGGCAGGTGATGGTGGCAGGTGATGGTGGCAGGTGGCAGAAGATGCAAGAGTCCCACGTCTTCTACTGAGAATCCCAAGAAGTTCACACATGTGCTTTAGAACAACTCAAAACTGATTTGAAAATGTTTCAATTCTCCACAACCATGTTTCTTTGTCCCCTGACAGATCTGTAAATGTATTTTTTACACAGACATTAGGATTGATAGTTTATGGTACAATTAAGATGTCCTAACTTAATACAGTCAGGTGGTTTAATAAGGACTCTGAGTTTCTGCATGACTCACAGGATAAAAACACATTTGCTGTTCTATCAGGATACAGAAACATACATTTTGGAAGTAAAATCGATTATTTTGTCACCAATTTTGTTGTCCGAAATCACATGCATACATCGAAATTGTGAAAGTATGTGATGAGTTGATAAAGAAGTTACTGAATTACAGGTTACTGTAGTTTTAAATGACCAATGTTTTTTTGTTGTTGTCATCATTACAAGATGTGATCTGTGCACATCGTCTGTTTTGCACAAATGTTTTGAATGTTTAATTTTTATGTTTTTCTGATACACCTCAAATTGCACTAAGAATGAAACATGTTTCAAACAAGCAATATCAATTGTTTACAAGAATTTGTTAAAATGTTTGGTCCATTAAAGAGCTCAGATGTTCACTAGTATTATTTGCAGTTTTTTATTGTGATAATATATTTATACAAATGTTAACTGCATGTGAACACAAATACATGACAAGTATCTTTTTAGAAGAACTCTCTACTGTGACTTCAGCAACCTGAAGGTCATCTCTACCTCCACCTGACAGTGCTCAGGTAAACATTAAATGACTTGAGGAGTCAGACGAGGAGAGTTTGCGTATCCTTTGACGAGCCAGTCCAACAGCAGGTATGCACGATCACCTGAAGAGACGGACATCCTTTCCTTCAATGTTCCTCACAGACTGCAAAAAAAAGGACATGCCAATATTTAGTGTTCAACTTTTTATTTGTTTAAAGGCATGGTTCAAACAAATTTTATTTTAAATAAAACTATTACAGCTAAGTATGTCTACTGATTACTTAGCTGTAATACCGGTAGTTCAATACAATATACAGTAGTAAAGTTTAGCCTTACATTTTAGCAACATTTAACTATTTGTTTAAAGACATGGTTCAAACAAATTTTATTTTAAATAAAAATTTACAGCTAAGTATGTCTACTGATTATAGCTGTAATAGTTGTAAAACTAAATACAATATAGTAAATGTTAGCCTTACATTTTGGCAAGATTTAACTATTTGTTTAAAGATATGGTTCAAACAAACATTTTTTAAAATAAAACGTTACAGCTAAGCATCTCTACTTTGAGATACTTAGCTGTAATAATTGTAATACCAAATACAATATAGTAAATATTAGCCTTACTTTTGTCAACAGATGAGCCCTTTGATAGAGGTCTGAGTGGCGCAGGACATTGGCATCATGGCAGAGCACTGCCTGACATCGTGACACTGATGCTCCAGAAACAGGAAAACAGAGGAAGAATAGTAATCATTAATAACAAATACAGACAGTATCACGCAGACAGGTTGAAAAGGAAAGCACAAAAAGTTTATTAGCATACAGCGTTTTTATCGTCTTACCAACAGTTGTTGTCCACGACAGCTTGGAGGACAGAGGACGTCCAGCGCTCTCATCCTGTGAATACAAAAACTAAAAGCACGCGCTGCTTCACCTGTAGCTCTATCAGGGAGTGCAGTAGTCAGTAACAACTCTATCGCTGTCAATACAATCTGGCGCGGGTCCATTTTTTGACGCGTCTGTTTACTTTCGTCCCGGAAGTAGCTTCTTCTTCTGTGGTTTTCACGAAAGTAACTTCCTCTTCGTTTTTTTTTTTTAAGGGGAGTGTACCACTCTGCGCATGTCAGAACTTCTGGTTCACTCTGCTCACATATGATTGTACAGCCACACTTCCAGGCTGTCATATTGTTAAGTTTGCAGATGATACAGCGGTGGTGGGATGCATCACAAACAATGATGAGTCCAGCTACAGACAGGAGGTGGAACATCTGGAGAGCTGGTGCAAAGAGAATAATCTTCACATGAATGTGAAGAAGACAAAGGAGATGATTGTGGACTTCAGAAGGAACAAACACACCCATGCCCCACTGAAAATAGGTGGGTCTGCAGTGGAAGTGGTCTCCAGCTACAAATACTTGGGTGTACACATGAATGATAACCTCAGCTGGAGCAACAACACCACCAGCCTGATCAAGAAAGGTCATCAGAGACTCTACTTCCTCAGACGGCTGAGACGTGCTGGTCTGAGCAGCCCAGTTCTCACCTCGTTCTACAGGTGTGCAGTGGAGAGCGTCCTGTGCTCCAGCATCAACGTGTGGCATGGAGGCTGCACAGTTGAAGAGAGGAAAGCTCTACAGAGAGTGGTGAAGGCTGCACAGAAGTCTGTTGGAGTCAGTCTCCCCACCATCACAGACATTTACACCTCCAGATGCAGGAAAAGAGCCACCTGCATCATGAAAGACCTCACTCATCCAGCACACTCACTCTTTGCCCCACTCCCCTCAGGACGGAGGTTGAGGAGCATCAAGTGTAGAACCACTAGACTGAGGAACAGCTTCTACCCTGAGGCTGTTAGACTCATGAATAAATAAAAATAAAATAAAAAATAAACACTGCAAAATATCACATTGTGCTGATGCTGATCTGTTTTCTTGTTGCTGTGTTCATCTGTGTTCATCTGTGACCATCTGCTCATACAAACTCATGTTCGTGCTGCTGTTTATTCCCACTATATTAGGCTTAGTGTATTACTAGTTGATGTTTTTCTTAGTTAATTCTAGATGTTATTACTGTTTTTCTCTTGCATTTGTTGTTGGATGTAACTGGGACCCCGTGTACATAATCTCGTTTTCATCACATGTACCACATGCGGTGCAAATGACAATAAAGAGTCTCTCTGACTCTGACTCTGACTCAGAATAAAAGCCTGCTGCATGTAAACACTCGTCATGAACGGATTGGGCCCATGTAAACGGTGCTATCTAATTATGCACTCAGAGCACATTTCAATCCGGTCACAGAATTTTGCCCATGTAAACATAGCTACTGTTTACATTTAAGAAAATGATCAAAAGGAATTTGTTGGGAAAAAAAATGAATTAGCATAATGTGTATTGTATCAATTATTAGTTATGTATTAGTATTAGTATTAGAAAATTAGAAAGAGTTAGTCATTTTGTACTGCTGGTGAAAGATTATTATTGTTTAATCTGATTGTTTAAAAAAAGGGGCAGATATAATAAGATTTATTCTTCTTTCTGCTACCTTTCATTTTTTTACATTGTGTACGTATCATTAATGGAATTGTCTTGTATTGTGTTTCTTTTGTAAAAAAAATGAACAAATTTAATAGACATATAAACATATAAACTTATACAGTCAGATGTACAACTGTCTCCTCATTTGAAATTGCAGTGCTGAGTGTCCATAAAAAAATATCTGATTGACTTCACTACGGTTAACATTTCATAGTTTATCATTATTTAGCTTTAATTATTTGTGGACCCTTGAACTCTGTGCTCCTCTGCAGCTCAGTTTTCTGTTTCCACATGCTGTTACTCTCTCTTTTTACTTCCTCATGGGCAGGGGCTTCAATTGTCCTCCGAGTTTGAATGCTTTAAAAAATGTTTTAGCTTCTTAACTAGATTTAGTAGGTGCGGTTCGGATAAGATAAGATAAGATTAGAACTTTATTGATCCCACAGGAAATTGTTGTGCTAGAGTTTCAGTACAAAACAACATACTACAAGGAAGACAGGTTGTGTTTTGATTTTTTTAGTGCCTTTATTATTGCTTCAAAACTCCCTCTTCATGTTCAGGTTTTACGTTCTTCACTTCTTGTTTCTCTTATTAAAGCAATATTTCTTCATGTTGCTGCTTTTTTTCTGGTCTCTGTAGTTGCATGTCATAATCCTCTGGTACCCATATCTTGTGTTTAGCTTACCACTGAGCACATGAACCACTCACCCCAATCATTTCCCTTTTCCAGTTAGCTCAGCTGCACAGGATATGCTCCATTTTTCCCAGATGGGGTGGTTTCTGCTGCCTACATACCTGTATTCCTTTAAAAAAGGGAATTTAAAATCAATCAGTGCAATAACATGGGAAGGCCACTGAAGTAAAATAACAAAAAAAAAACCTTGGGGCATTGCTCACAATATGTGTGGCTGTATTTGGCAGACCAAACATAATTAGTCATCATGTATTTTTTTCTAACAGTAGCTGTGTTTCCATCCATTTTCATTTCAAATTTTGAGCTAATTTTTTTAATCTCGCAAATATGTAAATACAAATTAATGCGAAGCAGAAGTGTTTCCATCTGCTGGCTTGTAGCGCTTCTACCAAGCCACGCACAGCGTCATTACGTCAGACGTCAGCGTCATTACGTCAGACGTCAGCGTCATTACGTCAGACGTCAGCACTGCGCATGTCTACAGTAAACAGGAAGTAGCGGTTGAAAACAGAACCCGGCCACACATCTCGTCAAAATGGAGAGAATATTTCAGGTACGTGTTGCTATCGGGCAAGTTGTATTTATTCTGTCATGCCAACTAGTTTTAGCGATGTTACATGTTGTCCGGAGCGGAAACAGCTGAACGTCACGTGACGTGAATGTTCGCTACGGCAGAACTGAGTCGGAAAATCTGTTTCCATCTGTCGTTTTGCGCATCTGCTCATTTTCGTAGATCCCAAAAACCACCTCAAGCGAGCGTATAAACTTTTTGGCGAACTTGAGAAAGTAAATTCGTATTTTGCCATTTCCATTAAGCTTTTCTGCTGCGATACTTCAAAATGCGCAGCTAGAAACCTTGATGGAAACACGGCTTGTGATTCAAGTCAATTTTATTTATATAGCACAGTTAAAACAGATAAACTGTTATCAAGGTGCTTCACACACACAACACAAAAGAGGTTTAAAAATGTACAGAACAGTATCACTCACCAATGGTAAAAATTAAGATATTAACAGTAGGGCTGAACGATTTTGGAAAATAATCTAATCGCGATTTTTTTTTCTATAAATTGCGATTGCGATTTCAAATGCGATTATTTTTACTGGTTCTGTATTAATTCATATCACTAACGACACAACTGTTTTTTTTTTAAATCAGATAATGTGCTTTTTCACGTAGAAGTTAGCTTGCTGAGCTAGCTGCTAACAGGGCACCGTCAAAACAGACCCGGTCACATGACCAGCTTGCGCTTTGTTTATCTCCCGCAGTCTCGGTGTCTCAGCGTCTAAGCTCAGATACACGTTTAAAGGAGACCACATATAGGTCTTTAAAACTTTAAAAGTCCACGCCCTTCAACAATCTGTTTACGCCCTCTGTAACAGCCAGTATCTGTAATGTGTTGTTGTTTTAAAATTAGCTCTTTTTTTATTACTCATTTGACTTACTGTTAGTGCTAGCTTAAGATAACTTACCGAAACCCGTCTGAGCGCGCCGCAATTTGCTGCTCCTTTTAGCATGAGACCACCCGAATCCGATGCTAATGTTAGCTTGTTCCTCTTCCGGTGTTCGCCAGCTCCGCTCGTTGCACGCAGAGATTTTGGGAGTTATCGCTGTTCCAGTCAAGACAACACAAAGTTCACCAAGTGTCTCCCGTAAATTAATCCGTAAGGAGAAGGTCCTCGCTGCAGCGAGGCTGTAAAACAGCTGCAACAAACCATACCATACCATACTATTTTATTTATAAAGCACTTTCAACAGGAACAAGTCCACACCAAAGTGCTGGACAAACAAACACGCAACAGGCAACACAGACAATGCTGCTCTTTTCTTCCACTTCAGGGACAGACATCCACCAGAATCTGGTTACCAGGGGCCTCATGTATCAACCGTGCGTACACACAAAAACCGTGCGTACGTCACTATCCACGCAAAACTCCGTATGTATCAAAACAGAACTGAACGTGGATATGTCCGCACCGTCACGGCAGCTCCAGTGCAGGCGTACGCACGTTTCTGTGGTTTGTGTTCCTTTGGCGACACCTACAGGTGATTCTGGAAACTGTTCATGATGGGAAAATAATGATTATTTCCACCCAAACACACATGATGAACAATTATTACATCCACATGGACGCAATCAGAATACAACCTGCAAAGAATATAAAAAACAGAAAGACTGAATAGTTCTGCACAGCTTAAATTCTTGTTTTTTGTTCATTTTTAGCTGTTTTAGCAGTTGAAGAACGTGATGCATGATGGGACAAGACGACATTCCTCTGTTGCAGGGTATATTTAAATGAAAACAACGTTTGTCTTTATTTTTAATTCATTCCAGATTTAAAGTACACAAGAAAACTATTTAAAAAAAAACCCACAAGAAATCCTCTTTTGCCTTCATCTTATGTATTGTTGCATTTCATGTTGTTCATTCTAAATAGTTTTCTTGTGTTCTTTAAATCTGGAATGAATAAAACAAAAAAAAAACGTTGTACCATGCGGGATTCGAACTCATGAGGTTTGGGACGAGAGGCGGGCACGCTACCCACTGACCTATTTACGCATGTTAGAATAGCTTGGTCAACTTTTCATTTAAAAGTGGACGGTTTGTTGTGCGCTGAGCGTGCCAAACAAAACCTTTTTCTGTGCCTCTCTACGTCACTCAGAAGTGTCTCCAGTTCACAGTCCGTGAAGTTCCTCTTTTTTCCACGTTTCGACATGATTTGCAATAGAGCAAAGACGACATTCCTAACGTGCAGGGCATATTTAAATGAATTTGCATATTTATATGGAGGCGTGTCAAAGGCGGAGTCGGCCACTCTCTCATGTGCGCTCAATTCCACGTTGATTGTGATGTACAAAAGGAATGTGCGTGGATACCGGCGTATGCACAGTTTGATACATCTGGATTTTTTTGTGCGTACGCAGATTTCTGGATTTGACCGTGCGGCACTTTTCAGTAAGAAATCCACGCAAGTCTTTGTACATGAGGCCCCAGGGGCCTCATGTACAAAGACTTACGTGGATTTCTTACTGAAAAGTTGTGTACGGTCAAATCCAGAAAACTGCGTACGCACAAATAAATCCAGATGTATCAAACCGTGCGTACACCTGAATCCACGCACATTCCTTTTGTACATCACAATTAACGTGGAACTGAGCGCACGTGAGACACCTCCCCTGACACGCCTTCATTTACATATGTTAAACAGATGCAAATTACTTCCTGCATGTGTGAAGGACATGTTTGTTTGATCCCTGCGCGATCAGAAATGATTTCTAGATTCAGGAAAATAATGAATTTAATATAATATGAGTGAGGAAAAAATCCTAAGTAAGAATAGTAATAAAATGTGTTTATCACGCAAAGAACGAGTGATTGTGTGTCGGTATTTGTGTGTGCGCGCACCCTGCTTTGGTGCGCAACCGGCTCATCCATTCATTCTGAGTGAAAATATTAACTTTGCGCACGAGTTTATTACCATAATTACTGTAAACACAGAGGAACTTAGATGTTTGGTAGAACATAGATCTTTGTTTATTTAATAGATGATATGAAGAAACGGGTCTGTGCGTCTCAGTGGAGAGTTTTCATGACATGACGTGATGTTGGAGTCTCCAAACGCTGCGCGCGCCGCAGCCTTGTGCGCAGTCTGTTTGTCTGTGAAGCTTTTACTCTCCTACAAGTTATATATGGTGTACTTTCACGTGTCATTTTGGAGAAATCTACAATAAACGCAGATTATGAAACACCTCCAGCTGCCGTGTAACACCGGCGAGGGTGCGCGCGCGCTCCAAAGCGCGACCACTCAGCCTTTGGAATCATATAGATGAGACATTCCATTGGACATGAATCGGCTTTGTGTGGACTGGACAGCCCTGATCGGCCTGCCAGCTCCCTCAGGAAAGCTCGGGAACAGTTTGATCGCTGCTTCTGCATGTGCACGCGTGATGCACGGCTCCTGTGTTGCTCCAGAGCGCAGCAGTGCCAAACTGAAAAATGATTATTTCTGAAAACGGCTGATAAGCCATATCCTAGATCAGAAAATTATATCTGTTTATAAATAAATGCTCTGCGTGTTACACTATTTATTATATCCTCCAGTAAGGCTGAATGAATCCGTTCCTGTTAAATTTATTTTTTGCACAACTTTGCGCGTCCTCTATTTAACTGCGTCATGTGGATGTAATACTTGTTAATCGTGTGTTAGGTGGGAATATTAATCATTTTCACATCATGAACAGTTAATAATAATAATAATAATGAATTCGATTTATAACGCACTTTTCATTAATGAAAATCTCAAAGTGCTACAAGGTGCAACAGAATTAAATGTCAATAAAACAATTAATAAAACAATTAAAATCAACAACAGTATCAGCTAGATCAAAAGTAGAATCATGAGGAGGTAGAGTATGCTCGGTTGAAAAGAAAGGTCTTCAAGCCGCTCTTAAAGTCAACCACAGATTGTGGGGCTTCAGTTTTTCAGAATCACCTGTAAGTGTCGCCAAAGGCACAAAAACCACCGAAACGTGCGTACGCCTGCCATGGGGCTGGCGTGAGAATGCGCACATATCCACGTTCAGTTCAGTTTTGATGCATACGGAGTTTTGCGTGGATAGTGACGTCCGCAAGGTTTCTGTGCGTACGCACGGTTGATACATGAGGCCCCAGATCACCTGCAGCTAAGAAGTGTGTGATGACTGAACTGAACTCTGTTACAGATAAAACTACCGGTAAATAAAAAATTAACAAAATACTGTAAAAGTCAATTGCACCCCTAAAGTCACTGTGATAAATTGTAACATTAATTTCATTATCTTAGCCACAGGAGTGAGTTTAAAAACAGGATGATGTCTATATGAACTAGTTGAATGAGGTGTCTCTAAAATATCCTGATGCATGATCAATAATAATTTTAACAATTTTTTAATCTGTCCACAGGACCTGACTTTATTTTGTTAGCTGTTATTAAAGTATTTACATGTAGGTAAACATAGATGTTTAACAACTCGTTAAAATACACCAGAATGCAGGAAATGGCATCTACTTTATTCAAAATTTTCTGGCAAAACATTTAAGAAATTAGTTTTTACTGTTAGCAAAATGTTCTGCTGTATTTGGCTTGCTGCTATTGTTGTTTGTTAATTTTTTGGTTGACACAATCTTTCCTATTTATGTTCTCATTAAATTAGTTTAGTAAATATCTTTTACCTGAAGCATGTTTCAAAAAATTACAAAATCTTTCCGGGGGGGTGGGGGCTGTGGGTTGTGGTGTTGGCGCAACGTTTGTCACCTTTTTCATCCCTTCTGAGTTTGCACGTATGCATCTATGTTCTATTACTAATAAAATATTGACATTTGCCATCTACACCTCATTGCATTCATTTTTTATTCATTTTTATTCATTTATTCATTTCATTTCCCTTAAAAACACAAATACAATTTCAAAAAGATTTTAAAAAACAAACATAAAATGAAAGGAAGCAGAAGAAGAAAATTTCTTATATCTGCTCCCCCTTAAAGCTGCACTCTGAAGTTTTTGTAGAACGCAGGACTTAGGAAAATTTTCAATAGGGAAAGCATTCTGGTCCCTCCCCGCTCCCCCTTGCTCTCGCTGCAGCCTCTGAATGCTCCGCCTCCATTACATGTCCTGTGGCAGACGCTGCGAAGTTCTGTGATTATATGTTAATAAAACATTCTAAAAAATAAAATAAAAACATGGAGCGCTGGTCCAGAACACCATGAAATCTGCTGAGCCTCGCGTAGCCACGTTGAACTAGGGGTGGGCGATATATTTAATATACTCGATGTATCGCGATATTTTAAATGTACGATGGTTAAAAGGGCTATATCGTCTATATCGAGGATCCTCCTGCTGTCGCGCGGGTTCCCACTCGCCCCCCTCCTTCCTGCAGGCTGCAGGAGGACGGAGCTTCGGAGACTTTCAGCACAACATGTAAACACGGCAGATATGAAGAGCGCTGAGGGGGAAAAACAATGTTCTGAGCTAGTTTGGATTAAATTGTCAGATGAGGGCATAAAAAATGTTTTTGTAGAAAATAATCCCGAAGAAAGGTCGGAACTACGAATCTTTTTCACCATTTAAACAGCGGAGTGGAGCATGATGAAACGGCAGAACCAAGTGTTTTTACAGCTGCTGCTTCCTTAAAACAAACCACGGGTCTGAGGTCATTTAGTCATGCTTGCACCGCAGAGAGAGGTGGAGACATTAAAGGAGAAATGTAATCAAATCTGAAAAAATCGATATAACAAGAATTTCATATAGTAAACAACACACATAAACATACTTAGTATGCTTTTTTCAAGTCAGTAGCTTAAAGAAATAGTTTTTTACATTTTTCCTGCTACATGCCGAAGTGCAGTGATTTCTGTAGTAATTTTCTGGACGCACTTTTATGACACAATTAAGACCTCCTTTGCTATCTTACAATAACACTGATGCTATAAACCCATCATTACTGTCCTCCTGTCTGTCATTTAAAATGGAAGCAGAATACTTTTTTGAATCTGAAGGTGCTTTATGAAATTTCAGATCAACCCCAAATAATTAATGTTTTAACATCTTTGTCAGTCCGTGAAAGGTGGGCACACTTACTGGTTTGGAAGAAAACAGACTCAATTAAAAAATAATGAATATTTATTAAAGAATTCTTGTGACAGAAAAAGTAAAAACATACATGTTCAGATACACATACTGTTATTTGCTAGGGTTAAGCATCAATTTTAAACCCCGCCACGAACAACAGCAAAGCCTTCAAGCTTTCACACACACTCAGAAAAAGGCATTGAAATAAAATCCCTCACCGTTGATACAAACGAGGAGGCCTCTTCGTTCAGTGGGAGATATTTTCTTCAATGCAAAACCGGGCGTTGATCAGACCCACGGCAGACCTCAATGTTTATCTGAACAGAACTCATTTTATACCTTTGTGGAGTATGACTTCATTCACTCCCATCAAATATGTTTTCAATCAAACCTTGCTCCTCAAGACAGTACCAGGCACTTGCCAAAAGATTTTCTGTTTCATCTATCAGCTACAAGGTCAGTTCGCCCCCAATTGCTGAGCTGTGCTCATCAACATCTCACAAACTTGGCTGTGAGATGCATGGAAACATATTATTTGCCTAACTCCCTTTCAGAAGAACTGCAAAGTTTGAAGTGAGATGGGTGATATGCATTCATTCCATCAAAGACCAGTTTTTCGAGAAGGATTGGGCCCTTATCTTTCAAAGAAACCCTGGACCTTTGAAGCAAAGCCACACAAAACCCCCCACTTCAAGACTTTAATGAAACATCTTGAACTAAAATGTTTTTTCTCACAAGTGTTGCATTAAGCATTAATTCTTAACTTAAAAATTGATAATTAAGCATTAACTCTTAACATAAAAATTGATAAAAATTTAGTCAGAAAATCATTAATATTAACTCTTAATTCAGAAGGATATCACTTTAGTTTGTCAAAAACAGTTTGGTGATTTAGTGCATTAATGGGCATTTCTATCCTGGAAATACGAATAGCCGTGCGTTAGCCGCCGCATGCTAACATTAGCATGCTAGCGCCGTATGCTAACGTGGAAGTGGGGGTGTTGAAAATGTCCTGAAACAGTTACCAATGTCTTGTTAAGCTCTGTCTTCCCCAGAACATAGTAGGATCTAAAATGATTTTTAAAGATGAAGGAGCAAGTTGAAACATGCTGTCTCCCTCCTTGCTAGCAGGCTCCATTGGGAGCTGCCTGGCTAACTAACTACGGTGGCCCTACATGGCCAAAATTCTACAGCGGCCAAATGCACAGGAGCGGTAAAAATACAATATAAAATTTAAAAAAAGTTTTTAAATCGATTTTGGGGCTTTTAGAATCTATTCTGAATTGCCAGGACTAAGAATCTTGATTCTTTAAAAAATAGATTATTTTTGCTGCATCCATAATTGCTACACTCTGAAACCTTTTTGTCCACAACTAGATACACACACTAATATTACTGTATGAGGGACGACCATTGCACTGCCTATGTCATATTCAGGGGACGGAGAGCAGGCAGGGGGAGGGGGGTCAAAAACACCAGATGAGAATTTTTTCACTTTGCAAAGTCTAAATTTGAGTTAGGATGACATTTTTAACTTGTGAAAATTTCTCAACAAGCTTATTTTATGCTTTTCATTAGACTACTATTAGCTTAAAAACACTTTTCATTTCTCCTTTAATAAATCAGCATTTTATCATTATCGCTAAAGATACGGTCCTTAGCGGCTAACAAGATGGCTAACGCGTTAGCCGTCGTCTTCCACAGCTGAGACTGACCGTGTCTTTAGCGTATATGATAAACTGCTGATTTAATAATGTCTCCACCTCTCTGTTCACGTTTCTGAGTGGAGGCTGTCGTGTTTTTACACAAGGATTCAATGCGACACTTTGTAGAGCAACTTAGAGAACGTCTTCGTGAATCCGGAAACAACCCCCTGACCCTTTCACAATAAAACCGGATACAGTACACAGAGGCTCACTGTGATAAATCTGTTCTTGTTCAGAGGTTTTGCAGACATTGCCTGAACTTGGCACAGTTTGAAACTTGTGCACATTTTGTGGTTTGTTGTTAAAAATTACCAGCACATGCAAATAGTTGAGAGTTGTTACCTGTGACTGTTCTGGGTCAGTAAATTTTATGGCCACTGTTTACACTTTTGTTTTTGTATTTTAAAGGCCTTAAATGTTTTGATTTAATATTTTTTTAATGTTAAAAGCACAAGAGCACCTTTTTAAGTTTAAATTATTTATTCTTCCTTTTTGCTTGAAGTACTTTTTATTTATGTGTGCAATTGATGGTTAAAATAAAATATTTAAGTTTGTTCAAATTTAGTGTTGACATTTTTTAATCAATTTTGAATCATTTTTTCATTGATTTTGGAGATATCGCGATATATATCGTGTATCGTGATATAGCCAAAAAATATTGCGATATAATATTTTCCTCATATCGCCCAGCCCTACGTTGAACCCGAGTTTAGTTCGCTCGTGACAAATTCATTCATTTCCTCATTTCAGTCAGTGGAGGAGGAAGCGATCACTTGACTTTTGGCACACAAAAAAGAAGAAAAGTCCAGATCAGGGATGAACGGGAATTTAATACATTTGTGTCACATACAAAACAGTTTTGCATCGCTTTGCAATTATTTCAACGAGAACCTGCGCGGCCGCGGGCTGGGACAGGGGGGGGCGTGGGTTAGGAGCATGAGAAGTGAGAAGCTCTGTTTTTATTGGCTGGTTAAAAACTCTGTTTTTATTGGCTGGTTAATGGCGGGTCACTGTGGCTTTTTAGAAATGCTTACCGGTATTTACCACCTGGAGAAGCAAGGGGACTATACTCTGATGCATGCTCAATAATCCAGGTAGAAAAATCTAAAAAAGCTAAGTCTGGTACTCTGGAAGGGGACTATAGTTTTTTTTCAGAGATTACTTTGTCTAACATCAGTCTGTCAGGAGTTAGTGACAGAGTGAAGAAATATGTTAAAAATATATTTTTAGAAAACTTACAGACTGCACAGAAACTGCAGACAGCAGCTTTAAACAAAATCAATTCAAACTATCAATTTAATACAATCATATATAATACAGCAAAATACGTAACTCATCAAAGTTTCACGTCTAACAAAACAGACATTAATCAGTTATATATATCTTTCCAACACAATAGCTTTTATCTTTTTCTTAAATATAAACATTGACTTCACCATTTTTGAATCATCCTCCAAACCATTCCACCGACCCATTCCCTGTACTGTATAGTAGTAGACCGACCCTTTAAACTGGTCCTATACTTACGGTAGGTTTAACAAAAATATCTATTCCCTTCAAATTATAACAACTCTTCCTTTTTACAAAAAATGCTTGAATGTTTGATGATAGCAAGCAATTCTGAGCTTTAAACATAAGCACTAAATCATAAAACTTAAGTAATTTGAATTGACAAAACAGAACATTAGAAGGATGACAATAACTCTTTCTTGTTATGATTCTTATAGCTCTTTTTTGCAGAACAAAAATAGGCTTTGTTGCGGTTTTACATGCTGTACCTCAAACATTGACACAATAAATTAAATGCGGGACTACAAGTGTATTATAAAGCAAATAAAGCATCATTGTTTAATAAGTCCCTTACTCCATATAATACTGCATTGGACTTAGACATTTTAATTTTTACAAGATTTATATGCTGTTTCCATGACAGTTTATCATCAATAATTACACCCAGAAACTTTACCTCATTCACTCTACTTATCTTAACACCATCAATTTTGAACGAAACATCCAAAGTTATCTTTTTGTTACTAAATATCATAAAATAAGTTTTATCAACATTCAACGATAACTTATATAATTTAAACCAATCCTGTATTTTAACAATCTCCTTGTTTATCAACTCAAACATCTGTTCCATGTCTTTACCCAAACAGAAAAAAGTTGTATCATCAGCAAATAAAACACATTTGAGGATGTCGGATACTTCAATTAAATCATTTACATATAAATTAAACAATTTAGGTCCAATTACCGTATTTTTCCGGTGTATAGGTCGCACCTTTTTATGTTTTTTTCAAGGTCGGCGACCTATAGACCAGTGCGACCTATTTATGGAATTTTTTTCCATATTTCTAGACCAATTTTTGCCTCAGTTATGATCGTTTTTCACTTTGGCAGAAAATGGTGCAGTACCACTTTCGGTCGCTAGGGGGCGCAGTGTAGTACCACTTTCGGCCGCTAGGGGGCACTTCCAGAGTACACCGACCGTTTCCAGCTCATGTGTCCGAAAAAAAGCTCCTCTGCTCGGACTGGCTGTCGGCCTCCTGGTCTGGAGGTAACTTCTTATAGCTCTGTGTTTCTTAGCTGTTTGTTTGCAAGATAAGTCAAGAACCACTCAGCGGATTTTTCTGAAACTTACAGAATGTAAGCACAGTGTGGATGTTTACAAGTGAGTAGCTTTATTAGATGTTTGAGATAAAAAAACGATCTTTTAGTAGCATTAGCTACAGTTAGCTTCTGGTTTTATTTCTGTTTACGTTATAAATAGCTTCGAAACCAATCGGTGTATATTTTTTCTGCTTACAGGGTGTAATTATATGAGCTTTAATGACTTAACTATGTCCTCGAGGAAACATTTCAGATAAAATTCGATTTTTTTATTCGTGTTTTCAGAGACGGACTCATCTCGGTTAGCATTCGTTTTATTTCTGTTTATGTTATAAATAGCTTAGAAACCAATCGGTGTATATTTTCTTGCTTACAGGGTGTATTATATGAGCTTTAACATACTTAACTATGTCCTCGAGGAAACATTTTAGATAAAATTCGATTTTTTTATTCGTGTTTTCAGAAACGGACTCGTCTCGTGTTAGCTTCTGGTTTTATTTCTGTTTATGTTATAAATAGCTTCGAAACCAATCGGTGTATATTTTTTCTGCTTACAGAGTGTAATTATAAGGCTTTAATATACTTAACTATGGCCTGGAGGAAAAATTTGAGATGAGATTCGATTTTTTATTTGTGTTTTCAGAGACGGACTCGTCTCGTGTTAGCTTCTGGTTTTATTTATGTTTATGTTATAAATAGCTTCGAAACCAATCGGTGTATATTTTTTCTGCTTACAGAGTGTAATTATAAGGCTTTAATGTACTTAACTATGGCCTGGAGGAAAAATTTGAGATGAGATTCGATTTTTTTATTCGTGTTTCAGAGACGGACTCTCCTGTGGCAGACATTAGCAGCAGAGCTAAACACTCGGTCCATATTGCCGGGTTGGCTCAGCGGTGACGCGGCACGTCAGCGGTGGATGACGCGTTACGTCGGCGGTGACGTAGGTGCGACCTATACACCGGTGCGATCTATTTATGGATTTTTCCAATTTTTTGGCAATAATTGGACAGTGCGACCTATACAACGGTGCGACCTATAGACCGGAAAATACGGTACTGAACCTTGTGGAACTCCACATGAAGTTCTGCATAAATTAGATCTTACATCATCCGAACAAACTGCTTTCTATCCCTCAAATAACTGCTTATCCATTGTAAAGCAGGACCTCTAATACCACAATGATTCAATTTATCGAGCAGAATGGTGTGATCAATAGTGTCAAATGCTTTTTAAAAATCCACAAATATACTTATACAGTACAATGTTGTTTTTTATCAATCGCTGTAGTAATTTGTTCAATAAACTCCATAAGAGCCAAAGATGTTGAACAATTTGATCTAAAACCATATTGGCTATTACTTAAAATATTATTTTTATCAAGAAATTTATCTAATCTGGTCATAAACAATTTTTCGAGAATTTTAGAGAATTGCAACAATAAAGATATAGGCCTATAATTACTAAATACACATTTGTCACCATTTTTAAAAAGAGGAACTACTTTAGCTATTTTCATTCTATCTGGGAATATTCCTTTTGAAAATTATAAATTACAAATGTATCAGCATGTATGGCTCAATCACATGACTCATTATTTCCTTTACAACCACCATATCCATATCTTCACAATCCTTTGATCTTTTGTTAGCAAATTTATTAACGGCCTTCATTATTTCCTCCTCATTTGTTCCACCCAAAAACATACTGTTAACGCAGCCATTTCTAAAATAACTTACATTTTTATCCGCTTTAGGAATCGTAGCTGCAAGGCTAGACCAAACATTTACAAAATAATAATTAAGTCCATTAACAATTTCATCATCGTCATGGATTTCCACATCATTCTCCACAAAACTTTGTGAAAGTCCCATCCTCACTTTATGCGTTTTCAAAACGGTATTCATTACCCTCCATGTTGTACGTATATCCCCACTACATTTATGTAATGATTTACTATAGTATTCCCTTTTGTGTTTCCTTATGATCCCAACTAATTTGTTTTTGTACTTTTTATATTTCTCTTCAGCCTCTTGAGTTTTCAATTTCAAGAAACCTGAATACAGATTATTCTTTTTTTTAAACATTCATTTCTTAATCCTTTGGTCATGCATGCATGATCCACTGTATTTTTCTTTATATAATTTTTTTGTACAAGACCTCCAGAATCGTCATAAATTCATCATAAGATTTGTTCACATCATCTACATACACATCAACCCATTTTTGTTTATCCAAATCATCTTTTAATTTGTCTAATGCTTTTTTGATGTGTTTATTATTTTGTTCTTTCTTGTAATTGTTTTAATTATACCATCATCATTCTTATAAATAGTGAAGACTGGTAAGTGATCACTAAGATTAGTCTTCAAAATACCACTCGGCACATCACCATCTGTTACATTTGTGAAAATATTATCAATTATTTTAGCACTTGGAGTTGTGATTCTTGTAAGATTTGATATTAATGGATAAAATTTTAGACTATACATTGAATTTATGAATGTACTGATGTTTTTTGAATCAGTGATATTTCCCAAGTCAATAATGAAATCTCCACATAAAAAAACTTTATTTCTACTCTTTTTCCAGTAACTAATATTTTATCAGTACTCAATATTTGAGAATGGAGATCGATATACACAACTTATTATGATGTTGTTTTCATTATTTTTTTTATTATTTCTATTGTTATCATTTCCAACATATTTTCCACAATTAATGACATTTCGCTAATCAATTTACATTTTATTTCATTGTTTATAAGTATACCCACTCCTCCACCTCTTTTGTTTTTTTCTGTTCATATGATGTAACTCATACCCTTCAATGAAAGCATTATTTATATTTCCTTCATTTAATCATGTCTCAGATATTGTTATTATTTTAAACGTTTTATTTAATCCTTTTAAGTAATCTGAAATGTTGGATATGTTTGCATTTAAACTTCTACAATTTAAATATACAATAGAAAGAGTTAGTTGTGTTTATATAGGGCTGGACGATATGGCCAAAATTTTTATCACGATATAGTTCTTAATTTCGGTCGATATCGATATAATTCGATATCGATATAAACAATATAAAAGCCTAAAAAAAACTATAAACTATACAAATAAATTGATGTTCACCTTGTATTTGTATTTAGCCTCCAAAAAGATGGAAATCACCATCAAATAAACATAAAATTCTCAACCCAATAATTCTGTCGGGTCATGGACAGTTTTTTATAGAAACGTTTCACCCTCCATCCAGTTTCCAGATGACCCAACTGAGAATTACAGGTATTGGATTTGGTACCTGGATTATTGAGCATGAACGTTCTCGGCATAAAATTCTCAACTGTGTCAATATTAATAGTTTTAACTTTAAACAAGAACTTTAAAATTTACAGCATTGAAATTCATAGTTAATTAAATAAAACTTTTGGGTATAGTTATTGATGAGAAGCTGACATGGAAATCTCATGGAAATTACTTAAGAATAAAAATAACAAAATCAATTACATTATTGTATAAAGTAAAATAGTTTTTGAATGACAAAGTTTTGAATATATTGTATAATGTAATGATTGTTCCATATTTAATCTGTTGTATTGAAGTTTGGGGGAAAGCATGCAAAACTATTACAAATCCTAATTTTATTTTACTAAAAAGAGCTGTAATAATAATAATAATAATAATAATTGTCTAATCTTGTCATCTGCGTATGTTTCCCATACACAGACGAAATTCGTCTCTGCATTTAACCCAACCACCTACCAGGTGGTGCAGTGAGCAGCCATAGAAGGCGCTCGGGGAGCTGGAGAAATAGGTGTGCACTCATAGACACCCCAAGGTGTGTAGTGGCCGGGACGCGAACCCGCGTCCTTCGGGTCCCAAGTCAAACGCCCTAACCACTACACCGTCTTGGCTCCGATTTTTAGCCACTAAAATTCTGTAAGAATTATTATTAGGAAGTGCTATGGTCACCCAACAAATATATTATTTCATCAATTGAAATTATTAAAATGTTATGATTTGGTTGAACATAGTATTTTACAAGTCATGTATAAAACTAAAAAAAATATTACCCCCAAATATTCAATTACATTTTGTTTAAAAAGTTATTAAACCCTGAAGGGAATGTAAATGTTTGTAAAATCTTCATTTAGAACTAGTGTGAAGGAGCTGAGTTTTAAATCAGGAAACAGGATTGTGTTGATTTGATATCATCATAAACATTTATAAAACTATGTTTTAAAAGATGATTAAATCAAAGTTGTTGGGAAGGTGTGGTGCAGGTGAAGTGAAGGTTGTTTGTAGTTATTTTGTATTTTTTAAACAAGGGGCAGATATTATAACACTATTTTCGTCTTTCTGCACCTTTTCATTCAGTGTTTTTCTTTCTTTTTATTCTGATGAATCTGTTTTATTTTCAATTAAAAAAAACATGCAGCGCTGCTGGGGCTGTTTGTTTACGTGGTAGTTTCAGGGAAACGTTGGCTCAAACTTTATTCTTCATCTTCTGACTCATCATATTCTATCGAGTGGAAACTCTTCAGATTAAACAAGTTAGAATAGATGTTTCCACCGCTAGTTAGAACGACTCTGTCACGTTTTGAAAAATAAACAAACCGAGGACTCGCTGCAGATGAGACCTGCAGTAAAACCGAACTACGTCCACACCGACGAATTAGTCTTTCCTCTCATCAGTGATGTCGTCAGCTTTCTCTTCGCTTGTGAAACTTTGTTCAGTCACATTCTGACGGTCATGAGCACTCGTTTGACTCGTTTTGAAGCGAAAACTTAACGCGCTTTGGAGACTAGCTTAGCTTTTAGCCTGCTACCGCTAACGCCTGCTGCTGGACTGAGCGCTGCGTAACAACGACGTCATCACGCACGTTTTGTGTCACAGCTTTTTCTGTCCGGGCGGGTTGTTGAAGCAGCCGCTCCAACCCGAACAGAAAGAGAAAAACGTCAGAAAAAGTTGTAAAATCCTATCGAAATATCGAAAATATGCTTAAACTTCATATCATCGTTATTGAATAAAAGTATATCGCGATATTTATCGTTATTGAATTATCGTCCAGCACTATGTTTATATAATGAAACTGATCATCATTATAATATTTCCATTCTAACTGGAAAAAAGTTTCTGTCAACCACCTCTTCAACGTTGAATTCTGATTCATCGTACGTCATTATAATTCAGTGTATTTGTCCATTAGACTATTTCTTATAAATTTTTATGTTCAATATATTGCATAATCTATAATTATTTATCCTCTAGACTTATCTAAATTTATCCAAATCCTTCATTTATTTTATGATTTTCGGTTGCGAGCCATCTTGTGCTTTTATCCATATTTTTCCATTTCTTGTCCATGTGGAAAATATTTTGTCTTTTTTTTTTATAACTGTGCTTCACGTGCAAGATTTCCATTTATTCTTGTTAAATGCTCATTCATGTAAACATTTGTACCTTTTAGTTTTTTCGCCTGCATTATTACCTTATTTCTCAATTTCCTGCTAGTGAACTTCAAAACAATAACCGATTTAGACTTATGAATTTTGCTGGGCAGGGTGTGACACAAAGACATATCTTCATGATGTATGTCAATCTTCTTAGCTTGTAAAAAGGACACCACCTGCTCTTCTAAAGTCAGTTGCTCCGGTGGAGATGAATCTTCAGTAGATTCTATACTAGAAGTAACTTTTGCAAATGAACGTTTTATTCCCAATCCAGTTATAATAAGATTATCTTGTCTTGATATCTGTTCCAAATCATCCAGTTTTTCTTCGAGTTTCATTATTTTTTATCTTTGAGGTTTATTTGTAGTTTTAATTGTTTAACTTTTTCAAACAACCCAATCAGAAGTTTCTGCTGGGATGTTACTTGTACGAGTTCTGCACTCATAAAGCTCAGAGATTTTTTTTGTCTCCTCTAGATCATCGGAGCTTTGTTCCAACAAAGCATTCAGTTTTTACTCACAATTTGTTTAGTGTCCCAACTTTTTTGGAATCCGGTTTGTATTTCTAAACTTGTGAAACTGGTCTCCTCTGTCCCCAGATGTCCGTTGAGTGTTGTAAGAAGAAGGGGGGATGCAGTAAAAATGGACTTGTCCCAACTTTTTTGGTATTTGTTGACGCCATGAAATTTTGAAACAACATATTTTTCCCTTAAAATGATACATACGCTCAGTTAGTGCTGGGCGATATGACGATATATATCGTGGGGACGATAGAAATGTGTCTATCGTGCTACTTTCCTTCTATCGTGATAAATAAGAATAAAAATAACTGTCGCAAAGAAGCTTCATATTGTGGTTTTGCGAGATGACGGCGCTGCTTTATGTTTGATGCACACGCGGGTTTGCGACCCATGCTTTACGTTGTTAAACAGCGGCACAGGCAGCCCAAGAAGAAGAACTTTTACCAAAAAGAGGGGGAAGCTCACCTTGTTAGCTTCCATTATTTCGCTTTGCTTAAACTTGGAGACAAAATGGGTCCAGAGGATACGAACCCAGAGTACAACCGAGTCAGAACTCGGGTCCAGTTAACCAATACAAAACAGACCAGAGACACAACAGAACCGGAATCAAACGCAACGTTTTCTCTTTTCTGTGCCTTGTTTACTCCAGCTTCCAGAGCGGATTTCTTCTTCGTGGGTTTTATTAGCGGCCGTTATTTTACCGCCACCTGCAGGAAAAATTGGACCAAAGTAGAAACTCCTTTTCTACTTTGGTCCAAAATTTTCCTGTACACACACACACACACACACACACACACACATCGTGTTGTATGTACCGTGATATATATCGTTATTGTGATATTAAAAAGTCCATATCGTGATATATGATTTTTTCCATATCGCCCAGCACTACGCTCAGTTTAAACTTTTGATCTGTGATTTGTGTTCTATTCTGAATAAAATATTAGATGTTGGCACCTCCACGTCATTGCATTTAGTTTTTATTCACAATTTGTTTAGTGTTCTCCCAGAGCACCTAGGTAGCAAATATTTTTGAAAATGCAGCTGATTTGACTTTTAAAGTGCATTTATTAATGAATAGTTCAATTGAGACTCACCTTTACTATAATTTTGAGCAAACAAATAATAGTTTTTAGATGGTTATCTTGTTATTTTTGAAGATATGCACAGTCACCCTCTGCACATTCCCGTTTCCGCGTATCGGCTTTTAAAAATGCAGCTGATTGGACAGACAAAATGCATTTATTAAGGAAAGGGTGGACAGAGACACAGCATTGCTATAATTTTGAGCAAACAAATAAATAATTGATTTTAAGGGTTAATCTTGTTAAATTCTTGTTTATGTCCTCCCATGCATGCTCCCGCGGCCGCTATTTGGCAGCCAATCGATTTTTGGCACAACACCAGCCCACATTTCTGGGTTCGGCCCACATTTCCAGTTTTTTTATTTTTTTATTCTCTTGTCCTGTCCGGCATTGTGGCACTCAGAATTATTGTCTGAGTGTCCAGGTGAGGCCCAACAGATTTACTTCACAAGCAGAGCATTATGGCTGGCCTTAATGCTCCACTTGACATATAAATAAAACATTATTAGAATGTCCTTTGGGTTTGTTTCAGATGTAATGGACACGGGGATGGAAAAACAAAGAAGAAAACAAAGCAGAAAAGTGGGAGAGGTGTTAAAAGGGAAAGAAGGAGATAGGAGTAAAATAGAGTTATAAAGAGAGCACAAATCAACATAGACATAGAGCGGCCCCCAAGCCCGGAGCTCCGGGAGTCCCCCAAAAGCCCGACATTTCCAGGTTGTCAACGGTGACCGCATAATATATGTGACGTATACAGCGAAACGACGTATTTATGGATTTTTTTCACTTTATTAGACATATTTGGACTGATGCGACATATAGGGTGGTCCAATGTGTACGGTGGGAAATGTGGTATATTTAAGACTTCTGTGAAAATCTAATGATGTTTTAGGTAATTTATGCAGAAATATTTTTTAAAAATTAAATAAAGAGTTCACAAACTTTCAGGCATCACTGTATAACTCTGTCACATGCTGTAACTTTTAGCCTTGTCTCGTGTTTTAGTCTACTAGAACAGATGTACTGTATGTCATCTTCCTGTATTGTTTTGCACCAGTAAAATATTGGTGACATCCTTAGTGAAAAAGGTAATGTCGCTAGCTGTGGGCCTCAGGTCTCATCTCGGACCCTAGGCCCACCAAGGAGGCTCCCGGTTCACACTCCCTCAGAAGTCGTAATTTTTTTTTTTTCCATTATAGATGGCCTCCCTTCTCACCTTACAGCCATCCTCTCACACCAAAATGAATTTTTTTAATAGAGAGAAAGGAAAGATAGAAAGTAAAACAAAACACAACAATTATCCACAAAAAGAGCACAAGGCAAACACACAGGAGCGCGACATTCAGTAGCCTCAGATGTAACAGAGAGGGGGCAGTCCAAATCCCAGCCTGACACTTAGACATTCATACACAGACACACTCACTCAGACCCACCCTCATCCTCACTCAAACAAAGACAAACAATAACGACACGTTCCATTCATAATCCCGATGCACACTCTATACCCCCTAGGTCCAAGACATGTACCTGCCCCCTACATGGGGCAGCCCACACCCAAGCCCAGGAGGTAGGCCCATTCATTCTGGGCTGGAGAGCAGCCGACATCCAAGATCCGGCCCAGCCACCGCCCTGCCGACAGGACACCCGAGCCCAAGCAACCCCAGGGAGAGCGCAATGCCAGCCCCACCCACGGCAACCCCCCAGGCCCGAACGCCCTGCCGACAGGACAGGACACCCGAGCCCAAGCAACCCCAGGGAGAGCGCAATGCCAGCCCCACCCACGGCAACCCCCCAGGCCCGAACCCTCCCATAGTCCAGGACAACCCCCGACGGCCCACCTCCAGAATGCCCGCCAGGCAACCAGGGGGGTGAGAAAAATAAATAAATAAATAAAAAACTTAACAAATCTAGACCCCGACATACACACCCCCGTCCCCAAATGTGCTGTTGGTGTGTGTTGCTGTAAAGTGCATTTAAAAAGGGAAGAGATGAAACAAAGGCTGGCATAATGCCAGTTTCCCCTCCACTCCAACTCTAACCCAGGCCCTTATTGTCTAAATGCATAATTGTGAGTGAGCACAGGCACGGGGGGCGAAAGTGTTGTCATCCCGCCACCCATAACCATGTGCTTACCCCAATTCCTATATGTGAATTTTATGAGGATGTTTATGAATGAATGTCTAAAGTGTATAATAAAATTGAGTCCCAGGTGGTTCTGAACAACAGATGTAAAAACGTTGCAGCACACCGAGTCTCAAAATCCCTACATGTATTAATTCCCAGTTCGCACTCCCTCAGAAGTCGTAACTCTCAATAAATCAAGAAAATGTGAATTCAGTTTACCAGTTGTATTAAGGCGGGAAAAGGTTGTATTAAGGCGGGAAAAGGTTATAGTTTACAGCGCTGGCCTCTCCGATACAATTTGACGCTTCCTCAAGGACCGGAAGAGGTGGCTGATTGCCTTACAACTATATTGGGCCTAGGTTTCATCTTTTTCTGGAAGCACAGCCTATCATGAGGATAAGAGGGACGGACTAAATGTGATCTCATTGGATCTTATGTGGTCTGACGTGTCAGGAAAAATAACGGGATGTAGAAAAGCCTCTCTGCATGTTGTAGCGAGCCAATAAAGAAATGACAAATAAAAACTATTCCTTGACGAATATTGAATCCCTGGAATACTTCTTTTTTTTTTAAATAGAGTTGCTGGCCCTGTTTAAACTGGTCAGAACCGGATCATAATATTATTACAAGGAGTCTCTGAGCAGATCAAAAATCCAGTGACACAGTCTAGATATTTCTATCAGTAATAAACAGCAATAAATAAAAAAAAGCAATTAGGCGTTTTCGTATGTCACAAACAATAGCTGTAGCCACTAACATCCTATATTTTAGTATACTGGTTGCTGTTGTTCCTGATAGGCTTTTGGCTTTTATGTGTGCTCAATCAAGATATGCAGATATTTATTTAGACTTATAACTCATAATAAAGTCATTTATTTCCTTCACAATGTTCATTTACCTTGCCATTTCCATTTAGAAACAAATCTGCTCTAACACCAAACTATGCACAGTAGAAAAACGTTTGTCCCTTTTCATTAGAAAAACCTGAACAGAATCACACCTGGTCTTAAGTAACCACCTCCCTTACCCAACATACTCATTACACAAAATGAAAGACACCCACTAGTGGAGATAAACACAGAAAAACAAGAGAAGTACAGTAGCACCTACAATAGCTTTAAAATAGGATAGAGAAATCCCATTTTAAGGTCAGCATGTGCAAATAGTCTGAGATCCTTTTAAATCCAGATCTCACCATGTCGGGAAATGAAAGTGTTGGTGCCTAAGAGCTCTGGCTCTGGTTTAGCACTGGAAATTATATAAATGAATAAAAACTCATTAAACTGATCAGTAAAACAAATTATGTATTTGAATATAAAGCTACAGTTCTCCTTACTGTATTTTACATGTGTTCCAGTGGTTCCTGCAGATGTTCAGAAGTCAGTGCTGATTAAAGAAGAAGCTCCTGAAGAACAGTGTCCTGATGTGGACCAGCAGGAAGTAAATTGCCTCCACATAAAAGAGGAAGAGGAGGAACAGTGGATCGGTCTGGGGGAGAGCCACTCAATGTGAAGGAAGAAACAAATGTCACCAGCTTTTCATTCACTACAGTTCCTTTGAAGAGTGAGGATGATGAAGAGAAACCTCTGTTCTCACAGCTTCATCAACACCAAGATGAAGTCAGAGCTCTTCTGACCAGAAGCTCAGTTGACCACATAGAATCAGCAACTGGTGGAGGGTCCTGTGGAGGAGCAGGAACTACAAAAAATCCAGATCTAAATACTTGTGAAGACAATTCTGACTCATCAGAAACTGAAGTCAGTGAGGATGATGATGTGAATAATCCTGACTCTCACGAGAAACACTTGTCAGACTGTAGGTCAAAAACTGAAGACACTGATAAAGACTGGGAGTCTTCTCCCAGCAGCATCCCCGAGTTAGATGGAAACGCTGTGGACAAAAATGGACAAAAGTCATTTTCTTGTGATATGTGTGACCGAAGGTTTTCTGAAAAGGGCAATTTAAACAAACACATGAGAATCCACACAGGACAGAAACCCTTTTCTTGTGATCTGTGTGAACGAAGGTTTTCTGATAAGAGCAATTTAAACAAACACATGATAATCCACACAGGACAGAAACCCTTTTCTTGTGATCTGTGTGAACAAAGCTTTACCAGAAAGAGCCATTTAAAAACACATATGATTAAACACGCAGGACAGAAGCCATTTTGTTGTGATCTGTGTAAACAAAGGTTTTCTGATAAGAGCAGTTTAAACAAACACATGAGAATCCACAATGGACATAAGCCCTTTTCTTGTGATCTGTGTGAAAAAAGGTTTTATGAAACAAGCCATTTAAACAATCACATGAAAATCCACACAGGAGAGAAGCCATTTTGTTGTGATCTGTGTAAACAAAGGTTTTCTGCAAAGAGCAATTTAAACCAACACATGAGAATCCACACAGGACAGAAACCCTTTTCTTGTGATTTTTGTAAACAAAATTTTGCCCAAAAAAGCAATTTAAGCGCACACATGAGAAACCACACAGGAGAGAAACCCTTTTCTTGTGATCTTTGTAAACAAAAGTTTGCCCAAAAAAGCAATTTAAGCGCACACATTAGAACCCACACAAGAGAGAAGCCATTTTTTTGTGATTTGTGTGAACAAGGATTTACCAGAATGGATACTTTAAAAACCCACATGATAACCCACACAGGAGAGAAGCCATTTTTTTGTGATTTGTGTGAACAAAGGTTTACCAGAATGGATAGTTTAAATAGACATATGAGAATCCATATTGGGGAGGGTCATTTGAAATAACACATAGGCATGAAGCAGCACAGTAGGAAAAATGTTATTTTATACATGTATACCAAAAAAAAACTTATATTGTAAAGTTCATAACAACAGATTGCAGCTGTATGTAAGAAACTTTGATGTACCTATACTCTGAATTAGTAAAAACTATCAAATATTTTCTAGATACTTTCTGGATACCAACTGATTTTAAAGTTGTACTCTGTAATATACAAACGAGGTTGGACATTATTGTCACTTTGCCACTGTCAGCTTGGCTCTGCACGTCAAGGCCCCAGTTAAGGGCCTCTCCACTGTCGGTATCCACCCCACTTATCTTGGTTTATGGGACCACCTTGTTCGTGGTTTCAATCGGGATGCTCTGAGGCAGTGGCGGTTCCTCCTATGGGCCACATGTGCGGCCGCCCAGGGCGGCCTCCAGCAGGGTGCGGCATAACATTGCATAGTTTAGGAAAAGGAGAAAAGAAGAAGAGGAGACGCAGCTTCTCGTTTAAAAAATATATATTTTACAACTTTTTTTAACAACATATAACACAGAACACCACTACCGCGCTGCTCCTGGGCCGCCCCGCCCTTCATTTATTCCCATGTCATCAGTTTATCACTGCAGCAGCTGCTGGGGCTGCACCTCCTCAACCCGGGGCCGCCCCACCTCCACGTTTAGTTTCGCTTTTGTTACGTGCCTGGAGGTGACACGTAAGTGCGGTCAGTGGAAAGATTGAAGGGAGAAAAAGCAAGAGTGGTGCAGAGAAAAGAAGGATTAAAAAGAGAAAGATTCTGGAAACAGACGCAGCTAAATGTACAAACATCAACACATTTTTCATTCAAACAGCTGCAGTTTGTAAATGAGAGAGATCAAACAGGTGAGACATGATGTTGAACTTTGCTGCAAAACACCACGTTAATTATCAAGTCAATGAATTTTGTGGTGTGTGGCATTGTGACATATATAACATACTGTTATATAATTTAAATAATATTATGATGTGACGCCACATAACTGAACCTTTGTCTTGTAGCCTTTAAGAGTCAGAAGCAAGATGCAGCTCTGCTCCATCATGCAGCAGCCCAGAGTGGGCGGATAGGATTATTCATTAACTGAATATTATTATATAATAAAGAGGATGAGTCTGGTGAAGACCTGCTCTATATGAAAAGTGCCCTGAGGTGTTAGATGATTCAACCCTTTAATGAAACTGGCCTGAATTGATCATAAGGCTTTGTAAAAGGGAGATCTGTGTTGAGTTATGACAATTTTTAAAATGTGATTTAGTGTCAGGAGCAGAGCCAGGAGTTATGAGGGGATTGTTCCTGTCAGTAGGAACAGGTGAGCTGTTGTAAATGTGTGTGAACAAACAAGCATTAGTTCCAATATAAATACTTTCTAAACAACAGTAGTGACTCGTTATATTTTTATCATTAAAAGTAAGATAATAAATACATAAAGCAATGAAAGGGAATGGTATGAACATAATGTGAAATAAACCTGAATATTTTGCCATTGAAAATATATTAATTGGTTAAGTCAAAATGTGTTTTCCATATCAAATGTACTAAAGCTTTACAGATTATTGTCCTGATGCAGGATCAATAAATTTAGTCCTCTGGACAGATTATTTGTATCAAAAAGACTTCTTCAGTCTGAGGAGCTGTGACAAACTCGGTCATCTTTCCTCCTTGACAGGAACAATGGTTTGAGAGAGGAGTAAAGGAGGCCATCTTTGTGAAAAGAAACCATCCATCATTAGTGATGTTTAATTATTCATGTTATTTTTGTTTTATAATTGAACATTTTAGTCCTCTGTACAGAAGCAATACATTGCCATCCTTCTGTTGTGCTTGACCAATTTTTTTTAATTGTAGTTATTACAATTTTTTTTATATATATTAATAGATATTTTGTCAGCAGTATTTTTTCTTAATAATTGGGTTTGGGTTCAGATTTTTTTTTTTTTCAAACAATAGCATATGTTTATAATTTTGTAAAAAAAAAATATATAGCATCTATATTGTACTTTTAAACAATCTGTCTGAAGCTTTGTCCTTCATAATGACATAAAGGTATCACAGAATGTAAAGTCATGTTCAGTAATGTGTCAATAATTTGATTTTTTTGGACTATATTTAAATTGCTTACTCACATTGCTTCATTTAATGTCAGAATTTTAATAATATATTTTTTATATTGCTTTCATTTATTTATTTTTTGCTTCTCTCATCTCAGAATAATTACGATATTTCACATTTTGTATCTGAACCCTTTCCTAATCCATCAAACAATTGCCCTTTTGCTAAAAAAAGGAAAAAAGCTTGAATTATTAATTCATAACTCTTTAGCTGATTTGTTTACATGTAAAGAAACCTTCCTAAATGACTTATCCTTTACGTTAATTTGATGTAAAATCAAGAGTTTTATCTAGCTTAAGACCCTTAAAAGTGACAAGCAACTAAACTAACATTTGAGCTAGCCTAACTTTCAGTATTATTGTTTGTAGCAATAAGAAGGGTTGAGATGGAGGAAGAAGGGTGACACTTTCTCCACTTCCCTCCATTACATTTTATTTTTATTTATTTAGCACTCGTTAAAGAGGGGCACCAGCTGGTCAGTTTACTGACCAACAACAACTTAATTAATATATTCACCCTTTAACAATCAACAACAAATGCTGTCACAAAAATGCTGTCAGAACTAAGAAAGAAAACACAGATCTAAATTAGTTCACGGCAAATAAAGATTTACTGTACAGAAATAAAAGACACAACTAAAACAATAAATCATACCTCATTGGCCACATTAACTCCAGAGCAATAAAGACGATTTTCTATAACTTCTAAATGTAAAACACCCCTTTGTCTTCTGGGGAGAACTTCTCGTACGTAGTCTCTTGCACATATGTGCAACGCTTCGCATGGCAAGTGTGTCGATCAATCTTACCCCAAGGGAAACAACGTGACATGTTCCCCCGTACATTTTAATGCATTTTTAACCCAAAAATTGAACCTTAACAACATAAATTACTGAAAGTTGTTACTTGTCAATTATTGAATGTTTTGTTTCAGACACTAATATTTATTGCTCTCTTTAACTGAATATTGAATAATGAATTAAATGAGAATTGCCCTTGATGGCAGCTACAAGGCTAATTGGTAAATCTAAAATTGTCCATAATTGTGAGTGCAGTGAATGGCTGTCTCGTTTGTCTCTATGTGTCCATGTGATGGACTGGAGACTGTCCTGGATGTACCCCGCCTCTCACACAGGGATGGCTGGATATGGGCACCGGTGACCCCCGTGACCCAAAAAGGAAGAAGCGGGTAAAAGATAATGGATGGATGCAGTGGTGTAGTCTATGTGATACTCAGGCATACGGAGTATGCCCACTAGAAAAGCTTAAGAATTTCAGTATACCCACTTAAAAGTGCCCAATGACACATGACTTATCATTAGACACGTGTCATTGATACGTTAAACGGCAGTTGAACGCTTCCGAAACAATCTGTATGCAACGCTGTGCTTTGATACTGTTGCATAAATTCTCTAACATGATTTTAATACAAAGCCAACTGTTGTACAATGTTTGTTGTTCATTTATTCATATATAAACATAAGAAAAAAAATTGGAAATGTTCAATACGCTTAAAAATCCAAATATATTAACGATTACATTGTACTAACCAATGTTCTTTAGTTTTAGCAGGTCGCTTTCGTAAATGAGCCCATGAGGTTCAAAAGATTTACCTGACTAAATAAAGGTTGAATGAATGAATGAATGTACTTTGGTTTCTAAGCACAGTATACCCACTACAGAAATGTAGACTACACCACTGGATGGATGGATGGATGGATGACTGCGGTGGACGGATGGTGGATGGATACAAGTTGCTCTGTGAACACACACGAGTGCTGAACAACAGTTCCGTTTGAGCTCTTATTTTGAAGGCCAGCTGATAACGGAAATGACTCACTGCAGTGAGCGGAAGCAGTTCTGTTTTTTACGTACGTTCATGTTTCGCTGATATATCGTGGAGTGATACCTAAATACTTTTGTTCTCTGCTGCTGGTCGTAGTAGTTTAAAGTTGTATTCAGCTGTAACAGCTCGGTAAACGTTGATGAACGAAAGCTAACAGAGATGTGGAGACAGCAGGTCAAACAGCTCCTGGATGCAGAGGAGGAAGAAATGTCGGAGGTTTTTGGAAGTAGCGCTGCTCTCGAACAGGAAAAAACTGGAGGAAGCCAAATCTTAGATGCTGCTTTCAGTCCCAACCATCAACTGCATATAATAGGTTTGTATCTTTTTATTATTTTGTGTTGAATGTGATTATGTTTAGTTGCAGTTTTCTGGAAGATAATGGATTCAGCTCCATAGAAGAAAAAGTGTAACTTTGTGTTTGTAGTGTACTTTTGGGTACATAAATATATACATTAATAAAGAGGATGCAGGTCGTCTTCACACCACGTACTTTATTGAACAAAACTGCGTTGGTCCCCGCTCGGGGAAACCCCTTACAGCAGTACCCAGGATGCTTTGCGCACGCACTCTTAAAGTGACAGTACGTCTTATTTACCATTCATCACATCTCCCCTCCTTAAAAGAGAATGCATATGTAATTGAGTAACAAATATTTTCCTAAGCTTCCTAGTAACAGAAAGTCATTTTACTGTAATAAACAATTTCCAGTCCACCATCCTCCCTGAAACAACGAGAACACAGTCTCATGTTAACTCTCAAAGAAAGACAACTGTCATTGCAACAAAAAATCTGCTTCTCTCATGTCAAATCTTCTAAATACATTTGACTACAGGTCAGGGGCGGAGTGGGACAACTTTTCAGCCCGGGAGTTTAATGGCCAAGAGTGGCCCATTTTTTCACATTTTAAAAATATTTGGCAAAAATGTAGCCTATAATATTTTTTTAATTGCAATACAATCAACAACTTTTTTTTAGTTATAATTTTTTGTTACATTTTGTTACAATTCAGCAAATCAGGTGGGGGGAAAAAAAAAAAACTAAATTAATTGACTTATCTTTTAAGTCAATTCTTTGTTGCTTTCCATATCAGACTCAAAGATTACTGAAAAACTCAAAACGTAATTTTGTTGGCTTGAACGTTGGCCAGCTGTCATGAGAAGTTTGCACTAAATACATTGGCAAAAAGATAAACCATAGAACAATTTTACATTTAAAATATTAAATTTGAGGCCAGATAAAATGTCAATGAGACCAGATTTGGCCCATGGGCCTCGAGTTTGACATGTGATCTACAGCATCAGTAAGCGCCTAATGCCAAAAATACACTACATGCGTTACGGCTCCGCCCCACTCCGGTCCGACCTCCGCAGCAAATACGCACCCATTATAATCAATGAGAGAGTTTACACTGGCTCCGCACGGCGGCGGAGAGCTGCGGAGAGCGGACGGCAGTCCGTCAAAATTAGAAACATTTCTATTTCTGCCGGACGCCGGAGCTGTGCCGGAGTCAACTTTTGAAGATTACGTCGCACCAACAGGAAAAGGAACGAGCACAACTTCCGTATTTACAAAATAAAATCACCACGGGCGGACTTAATCCTAGCTCTATACGGATTTATTTGTACAAAAATGCTTTCAAACTATCATTTATGACTACGCCTACAAACGCAATACAAGAAATAAATAAATAAATAAAGTATTTTATTCTGAAATGTAATACATCACTTCCTGTTGCTCAAACCATGTCCTGTCGCTCATTTACGAGAGAATCAAGGCAGCAGTCTCTACTGTTGTTCTCCTTCTTCCACCGAATGAATTGTTTTTGTTCTGACTTACTTATTTATCACTTGATTTATCGCGCGATCCCGCAAATCCCGCGCATGCGTCTAGGAGCGGCGCATGCAGGCGGACCTGAGCTGAGCGGAGGAAGTGGAAATTGGAGTTTGAGACGCACAGCTGCGACCTGCGGAGCGGAGCGGACCGCATGTAGTGTATTTTTGGCGTAAGAAGTGCACTAGTTTCTGCCACCATATTTGTTACTTTGTCATTGTCAATGGACATAAGAAGTTCTTTTTCTGTGGTCATCAGCATAAATGCCTCCAAATGCTCCTGGTTAAGTGTGCTTCATAGTCTATTCTTGATGAACTTGAGAGTAGAGAAGCTTCTTTCACATGCAACCTGAGACAATGAAAGAGTCGGTCAACAAATATTTGTATGCCAGCCCTATAACTGGGTAGGCATCTTTGAAAAGGTTATACTGTGTCAATATAAGGTAAACACAGATAACACAGTTTCTGCAAGAAGAACAAGCCCTGCTTTCAAGTTCAATCTCTGGTTCAACTGAGCCCTCCTGGCCACCCTGTTCCATCTCAGTACCTATCCTGACAGTGGACTCTTCCAGAGGGGACTTTTTGAGCCTATCCCACTGGGATGCTGGACTGGACAGCTGTGTGTGTAAAGTACTCACTAGCCGTGTTTCCATCAAGGTTTCTAGATGCGCATTTTGAAGTATCGCAGCAGAAAAGCTTAATGGAAACGGCAAAATCCGTATTTACTTTCTCAAGTTCGCCAAAAAGTTTATACGCTCGCTTGAGGTGGTTTTTGGGATCTGCGAAAATGAGCAGATGCGCAAAACGACAGATGGAAACACATTTGCCGACTCGTGCTGCCGTAGCGAACATTCACGTCACGTGACTGATCAGCTGTTTCCGCTCCGGACAACATGTAACATCGCTAAAACTAGTTGGCATGACAGAATAAATACAACTCGCCCGATAGCAACACGTACCTGAAATATTCTCTCCATTTTGATGAGATGTGTGGCCGGGTTCTGTTTTCAACCGCTACTTCCTGTTTACTGTAGACATGCGCAGTGCTGACGTCTGACGTAATGACGCTGTGCGCGGCTTGGAAGAAGCGCTTCAAGCCAGTAGATGGAAACACTTCTGATCTGCATTAATTTGTATTTACATTAGGGATGCACCGATCCGATACCAGTATCGGTATCGGTCCCGATATTAAACAAAGTTCTAGATCGGGTATCTGTGACAATGGACCCGATCCATAGCGATCCATAGGGGCAATCTATACAGTTTATATTTATGCTGAGCTCCGTGTGTGCTGTCCCGCTGACAGCTCGTGGAGGAGCTCGTGGAGGAGATGTGTGTGCAGCGCACACACATCTCCTCCACGAGCTGTCTGCTGTCCTCTGTGCTCTGAGTGCACGCGCGGCGCGCTCGCTCCAGCCTGCGGACCAAAGCGCAAGTCACAGCCTAGAGATGTGTGCGCGGCACCTCCGCATCTCCTCCGATGAGCAGAAAATATTTGTCAGAAACGGCTCTACTGAACTGCACGGTAAAGTGTGCAAACGCATATTGGAGGAGATAAAAGATGTTAAAGCCATGAGTTTCACGACAGACATTTGGAGCTCTGACGTCTCCCCCGTGTCACTTTTAAGTTTAACGGCACACTGGCTGGATGAGAGTTTTGTGCCACACAGCGCAATGTTGAACGCAACAAACTTTCGTGGGTCACACACCAGTGAAGCGATAGCAGCTAGCCTGAAGGAAATGTTTGACAAGTGGCAAATTCCGTTGAGCAGCAGGGGCGGTTCTGGGGTGGGGCCAACAAGGGCCGGTGCCCCTGGAGCCTGGCCCTACCTTGACACTAAAGTATCAAACTAGATTGTGAATTTTCAGTATCATTGCACCCCTAATTGTTTTGTGAACTGAAGATGAAGCTGTCAATCTAATTTGGGCAGATAAATGTTTAAGAAGTTCATTTATTCTGTTCTAGTGGAAGAAAAAATAGCTTTTATTTGCTTATTAATATATTTTCTTCAGTCAATACAAATACTGTCTGTAAAATGTTTAATATTTTTCTCATTTGATTTTTTAAACCATTTTCTTTGGTTACAATGGTTAATCACTGCTTTAAAAAAATAAGAGAGAATATTTTGAATTCCTAATTGCACTCACTGAACAAGTTAAATTTAAAGATTTTTTTTATGTGTTTGACTAAGCTTGTGAACAGTTATTTTATTTAAGATTGCTGTACTGGTGCATAGTTATAAAATAAATGTGCAATTCAGTAGTTCATTTATGTCTGTTTTTTTTTTTAATAGGAAAGAAATGTTTCAATTAATGCTGTTTTTCAATATCGGATCGGTATCGGCCGATACTAAACCTCAGATATCGGAATCGGTATCGGAAGTAAAAAATGTGGATCGGTGCATCCCTAATTTACATATTTGCGAGGTAGCTCAAAATTCGAAATGAAAATGGATGGAAACACAGTGGCTCTCTCATCAAATCTTAGCAGATGTTTGCTTATTTCTTGAAGTGCTGAGCTCTTGAGTCCTTTAAGCCTCATCTCTGAAACGTTTTTAGGGTCAAGACAAGCAAAATCAGAGACAAGTTTGGCATTGGTTGCAATATGTATGCATATGCATGTTTATTTTTATTTGTCTTTTAAATGTGTTGCTTTAACATTTTTCTGTCTCCTGTTTTCACTTCACCTCATGCATTTCTGCCTCATTACGTAAATAATGACTTGTGTGGATTTTTTTTTCAAAAATGTAATTACATAACACAAGTCATCTAAGAGTAAAAGTAAAAAACAAAAAAATATATAGGCCTACCAGTATTTTAAGCCAGTGTTTTTCAACCTTTTTTGAGCCAAGGCACAGTGTTTTCATTGAAAAAATCACGAGGCACACCACCAACCAAAATTGTAAACATAGATACACTGTATCCGCCTATATTAAATATATAGTCATTCTTATCAAAGTGTCTTGAATAGGAATGAAATAAACACAAAAATGTATTTTTATCATATTTTATATTTCTTATTTCAAATTGCACTTAACATGTCTTCAAAAATACACCCGAACAGTACCACAACAATGTGGTCTTAAATTTAAAGAGGTTGTAGAAATGGGGGGCTTTTTTGATAATTTCCAAGGCACACCTGACGATCACTCGCGGCACACTAGTGTGCCTAGGCACAGTGGTTGAAAAACACTGTTTTAAGCACAGTAAAATGTAAAATTATGAATCAAAATATATAATTTGTTGGAACTAAGCTGGAAAAAAATACCATGATGGTCAATTAATTTTTAAAATATGAGATAAAGTTCTAAAAAAGCTAAGTCTGGTCCTCTGGACATTCAAAAAACAAAACAAAACAAAGCAAAAAATGTCCAGAGGACCAGACTTAGCTTTTTTAGATTTTTCTACCTGGATTATTGAGCATGCATCAGGGTATGAGATAAAGTTCTCTTTTAATTTAAATTGTCCTTTGACGTTTATTTATTTATTGGTCAATTTATATATTTCTGCTTTTATTTTTAATTAAGCTATGTCCGTTTAGGTCCCACTTGACTTTCATGCAGTTTAGTGACATAGTACTGTACAGTACAACGTTGTGACATTAGCTTAATTTATTATGCTAGTTTTTAATTTATTATATCATTACCTGTTGCTTCTTCTGTCTGTCTCTTTGAAAAAATGTCTGTAAACTTTGCACATTCGGCAGCTTCCTCCTAACGCCTTTCTTTTCTTCAACCTGACTTTTTCAGCTCCACTTGGCCTCTTCCTATCATTTTTATTGCTAATAGCAGTTTGGACTCCGCGCTGCTCCATCACTAGCCTGGCCCTCGCCATTCCTGCACAGCTCCGCTCAATTCTCATTTCCCTTCACTGCACAGTCTGGGACTTCACCCACCCACTAGGATTTCTCCGGTAGATTTTTGTTCGGACCAATCAGAGAACAGAAGGCGGAGTTTTGAACGACGTTGACAGGGTTGCCAGATAAGAATTAACGAATCATCTAGTACTGTTGCTTATTTTATTTTATTTTTTACCCAAACTGTCATATTTGCTGCGTGAGGGTCTGATAAGATTAATAGTGTGTTGAGTTTAGTGAACATTTGCACTGAAAAGGGGTAAAAAAAATAAAAATAAAATAAAATTTATGTTTATCTGGCAACCCTGGGACTGACGTCGTCAGTTAAAATGGCTGCCGCCACGAAGGAATTTTCAACAAAACAAGGTAAAAAACTATTATTTCTTTCCTGAGAAAAACTATATTTCTTAGCTGACGTTATAAAGTGTTTCTGAGCTCAACAGTTCCTAAATCAATTCACGAACTGGTCAAATCTGCTGGATTTAAATAGTTTCGGTTTGACATTTTCCAAACAGCCTCGGGTGCGCTACGAAAATAAATGATAAAAAATTGAATTTTATCTCAAATGTTTCATCAAGGCCAACAGTCAGTAAATTAGAGCCATATAATTACACACTGGTAGCAAAAAAAAGATCCACCGAGTGGTTTCTGAGCTTTTTATCTGAATAGCCTGGACCTCGCCAGGCTAAGCTAACAAAACTACGCCTTCTGTTCTCTGATTGGTCCGTTCAAAAATCTACGGAGAAATCGTTTTCAATGGGAGGAATGCCAGACCCTAGTCCGAAGCAAAGTGAAGGACAGGGTCTGGTTCAACCAGGCTACTCCATCACCTGATGTTTTGGAAAATAACCGTGTTTCGCTCCTGGGTTGGACTCAACCAACGGTGAACTTTCAGGGGTGTTTTTTATCAAATGGTAGCTCCCAAGCTGCCAGCCCAGTGCGGCGCAGTCTCTTAAAGGGATCAGCGCTTTCAGAGGCTGCAGGCTGCAGTCTCTTAAAGTGATCAGCGCTGTCCCTCCCTTTAAGAGGCTGCAGCCTGCAGCCTAAAGGCAGGGACAAGTCGATTTTGAGCAGATTTATTAAACCGTCATCATTTTCCCCGTGCGCCTATCGGCCCATTCATGACGCGGCCCATCGGGAAATCTCCCGAATCTCCCGATGGTCACTCCACCCTTGCTACAGGTTAAGTTTAGTCGGTTGTTTGCTCACTCTGCCGGAACGAGTGGTTCTAGACCTTTCAATAAGAGTATCTTGTGTGACAGAACCCGGTATCACTGGTTCTTCTTTCCATCCCGTGTCCTCCTTTGAAGTGGTTACATCAGGACCACTGTCGGTCGATGTGAGATGGCTGGGAGTTGCCAACAGATGGCGCCTGTTCCTTCTGTATCGCTCCCCCTGTGCTGTCTCCACAATATAAGATCTGGGTGTGGAGCTCGTGTTTTGGACTACAGCAAGAGTTGTCCACTGTTTCTGTCCATCCAATTTTGTGAGCACTAAGTCCCCTGGGCTCAGTGGTGGTAAGTGTCGCACTCCATTGCGGCGATTGTAGAAATATGCTTGTTTTTGTTTAGCTGAGTCATCAGTTTGTTGAATTTTATTCATGTCAGGCCAGCCAGGGTTCAGATTGTTCTGCAGGGTGGGCAGAAGCCGTTTTCGCATTGCACGACCCTCAATGGCCCGCCCCGCCTTCTAACCCAGGTTCGGCGTGTTCGCATTTTCCTTTTTTTCCCCGGGTCCACCCTCGTTTTGGAACCATCTCCACCTAGGGGTGGGCGATATATCGAATATACTCGATGTATCGCGATATTTTAAATGTACGATGGTTAAAAGGGCTTTATCGTCTATATCAGACCTGGGCATTGTAAGGCCCCAGGGCCACATGCGGCCCTTTGGTTGACTCTGACCGGCCCCCATAAGGGGAGTTACAACAAAAACATAGTTTCTAATTTTACCTCATTTGTGGACTGCATTGCTTTAATTTTGATGTCTTTTTAAAATTCACGTACAAAATGATGCAATATGTAAATCAAGACATGCGCAATGTGCATGATCGAATTGTTGTCAAGTCACAAGACAACGTTAGCCCTCAAAAATGTCCACTCATGCTTTTTATTTTGTTGATTAATCATAACTAATACTTTTACCAGTTTGTCTAAACAATGATATTTACTGCTTTTAATAAAGAAATACTATTAATATGCAGTATTGAATTATGTAATTTCGCCCGGCCCCCCACAATATTTTCTATTTCTCATGTGGCCCCATGGAAAAAATAATATCGAGGATCCTCCTGCTGTCGCGCGGGTTCCCACTCGCCCCCCTCCTTCCTGCAGGCTGCAGGAGGACGAGCTTCCGAGACTTTCAGCACAACATGTAAACACGGCAGATATGAAGAGCACTGAGGGGGAAAAACAATGTTCTGAGCTAGTTTGGATTAAATTGTCAGATGAGGGCATAAAAAATGTTTTTGTAGAAAATAATCCTGAAGAAAGGTCGGAACTACGAATCTTTTTCACCATTTAAACAGCGGAGTGGAGCATGATGAAACGGCAGAACCAAGTGTTTTTATACAGCTGCTGCTTCCTTAAAACAAACCACGGGTCTGAGCTCATTTAGTCGTGCGTGCACCGCAGAGAGAGGTGGAGACATTATTAAATCAGCATTTTATCATTATCGCTAAAGACACGGTCCTTAGCGGCTAACAAGATGGCTAACGCGTTAGCCGTCTTCTTCCACAGCTGAGACTGACCGTGTCTTTAGCGATACAGCTGATTTAATAATGTCTCCACCTCTCTGTTCACGTTTCTGAGTGGAGGCTGTCGTGTTTTTACACAAGGATTCAATGCGACACTTTGTAGAGCAACTTAGAGAACGTCTTCGTGAATCCGGAAACAACCCCCTGACCCTTTCACAATAAAACCGGATACAGTACACAGAGGCTCACTGTGATAAATCTGTTCTTGTTCAGAGGTTTTGCAGACATTGCCTGAACTTGGCACAGTTTGTGGTTTGTTGTTAAAAATTACTAGCACATGCAAATAGTTGAGAGTTGTTACCTGTGACTGTTCTGGGTCAGTAAATTTTATGGCCACTGTTTACACTTTTGTTTTTGTATTTTAAAGGCCTTAAATGTTTTGATTTAATATTTTTTTAATGTTAAAAGCACAAGAGCACCTTTTCAAGTTTAAATTATTTATTCTTCTTTTTTGCTTGAAGTACTTTTTATTTATGTGTGCAATGGGCTATATGCACAGAGCGGCGTGACGTATTTCCGGTTTAAAATAGTATCGTATACAAGCTTCCGGTTGTAACACACACTCAAGCTTTACGAAAGTCAGAAAAGGCGAGTGGTACGGTTTAAACTGAGTGTTTGTTTTTGATTTGTATTTTTTGTATATTGTGGTTGTGTCTACACAATGACATATAAAAAAACAATGTTTTCGTTCCAAAGAAGAGAAGATAGCTTATCAAGCTATCACTGTTGTGTTCCCAAGTGTACAGGGTCAGCTTGATGTAACTCTACTTTGAGTTTCTTTTCATTTCCTAAAGAAGATGAGTTGAGGAAGAAGTGGATTATCAACATTCGCCGGGATAATTTTGCAATTACGAACCACAAAGGTCTGTAGTCGTCATTTTGTGCCAGCTGATATGGACAATAAGCATTTAAAAATATAATAAAACAGTGCCACCTGTTGGATCAGTAATTACAAGTGTGTTTGTTTTTTTCTATGACATTATCACTGGGGCCAGTGCAGAAAGACCTAGCTCACAAATTGAAGATCCATCAGTCCACTGTGAGCCGTATCATCACCACCTGGGCTAACTTCCTTTACACGGTGCTTGGAGCAATTGGCATCTGGCTGGATGAGGAGACAGTTAAGCAGGATCTACCTGAAGTCATACCTGCCTTCCTGAAGAAGCAGCAGCAGCTGTCAGGAGCAGATGTTAAGAAGACACAGTCTATTGCATGGCTCAGAGTTCACGTGTAGCATGTGATCAGAAGGAAGGAGCACAAACTCTTCAACACCGAGATCCCCTTGTCCCTAACTGGCTGCATTAACCAGCTTTTTGCTGTGGCCTGTGTCCTGGTCAACTACCAGAATGGGCCCCTCGTTAAAACCTGGGCCAGAAAATGACTGTTTGACAGTTTGTATATACAATTGTTTAAAAAAAAAATATATATATATATATAT
>JBBPBX010011269.1:35478-52130 GCA_038048925.1 Garcialebias charrua | reverse complement strand
TACATATATATATATACATATATATATATATATATATATATACATATATATATATATACATATATATATATATATATACATATATATATATATATATATATATACATACATACATACATATATTCCTCCTTTTAACAAAGTATCAAAAAACTAGCAAAACATTATAAGGTATATGTATAAAATCAAAGACAGGAACAAATCTGCATTGGTTTTTGCCAGGATTCCAACAGATTCTGAAAACCATTTAGAGAAGTCAAGGTCGAGAGCTTCAGATCTTTTTGTAAGATATTCCATGAAGCAGGAGCGGAGTAGGAGAAGGCCCTTTTTCCAAGTTCAGTCCTCACTGACGGAACACTGCAGGTAATCATGTCCTGAGAGCGCACGCTGTAGCTGCACTCACGCAAAGACATGTAGGAGGAGATGTATGAGGGCAGCAGACCAAGAAGTGATTCAATACACTTTCAATACAAAAAACTTATATGTAATTGTATTTCTTCATATATGTAAAGTATAAGTGTTTTACAAAGTTATTGTATAAAATTAAAAAGAGAAACATATGAAACATATATGTGAAATATAAGTTCCATGTATTCAACATACATAGTTTTTATATTCAACATACATAGTTTTTATATTCAACATACATAGTTTTTATATTCAACATACATAGTTTTTATATTCAACATATATCATTTTTATATTCAACATACATAGTTTTTATATTCAACATACATAGTTTTTATATTCAACATACATAGTTTTTATATGATTCTTGTAAAATTCATTTTATTATATTGTATGAAATCTATGCAAAAGGTGCCACTTTCAGGAGTAAATCATATATGCCTTATATGTATCATATAAGCCTTATATGTTGTACAATATACAAAACATACACTTAGGATGATATAAGGTTACTTGTTTTTTATATGGTTTTTATATATCTTTTCCATATGGGATTTCCTTCATTATGGCTCCTAAATGTATATGGTTTTTGATAATTATGTAAGGTAATGTGTTAGGATAGGCTAAGTGCCTGGTGGGGCTCAGGTCCTCTGGTCCTATCGGGTCTGGGCCTGAGGGGTGGGCGTCCCCGGTGCCCGGGCCTCGGTGGCCGGGCCTGGGGCTACGTCAGTGCAGCGGGCTCTTGCAGCGGGCTCCGGCGGGGGCCTGTGGGTTTGTCGCTGTTGGTCTCCCGGGGGTCATTGTGTGTAGTCGCTGGTGGAGCTCGTCCGGTTCTCCCCCTTGGTCAGATCTGGGGAGAGGGTGAGTGGCTCGTCCTGTTCGGGTGGCCCTGGGGACTCTGGGCTCGGGGTCCTTCTTGGGGTCTTGGGCTTTGATCGCCCCTTCGTCTGCCTCGGGCCTTGGGGGGACGGATCTCTGATGCTTCACGGTCGCTACTGAATGTTCTATTGGAGGAACCTTATTCACTTATGCATGCTCACAACCACACACAAATGGATGCAGGGATGTATATGTAGATATCATATGCAGATATGTAGATGGATATGTGATATGAATGTATATGTATATATATTTGTAGGTATGGGTATGTTTATTTATGGAAATCTACTGCAAGGTCATGAATATTATTAGTCTTTATGCATGTGTATTTTGTTGCTGTGTTCTGTCATGTGCTTTGCAGGATTGTGGACGGAGGTTGGGTGTTTTTGCCTTGTGCTCTTTTTGTGGATAATTGTTGTGTTTTGTTGTCTTACTTTCTATCTTTCCTTTCTCTCTATAAATAAATAAATAAATAAATAAATAAATAAATTAATTAATTAATTAATTAATTCAAATAAAAAAAATCATATCATGTGAGAGGATGGCTGTGAGGTGAGAAGGGAGGCCATCTATAAAAGGAAGAAAAAAAAAGGATAGGCTAAGTGCTTGGTAAAAATACAGTACTGTATGTATGAGGTGCCATTTTGTTGTATGAGGTGCCCTTTGGACGTATGAGGTGCATGTATGGGGTGCCGTTTGGACGTATTTTTTACCGTTTGGACGTATTTTCCGACTTACGGCGATTTTCATGTTACGAACGGGCGTAAGAACGGGCGTAAGAACGGGCATAGGAACGGAACTCATTCGTAAGTCGGGGACTACCTGTACTGTGTGCCACTGAAATGTGTGTACAGCGTTATAGCTGTGCTAGTCATGAACTGATTCCTGCTGCTTTATGGAGTGAGCTGTTTCCAGTTCTGGATTACTGAACATGAACAGAAATGTTCCAGATCTTCTGTTCTTGAATTGCTGCTTTGCTGCATCTTATATGTGCTCTAACACCACACAGCTTGTATACTGAGATTTGAACAACTACCGAAGTTATTTTACATGTCTAAACCAGGGGGTCTGCAACCTGTGGCTCTGGGGCCATATGTGGCTCTTTAGTCTCTCATCTGTGGCCCTTTGAAGCTTTGGCCAAAACTAACACAATACTGTATTTATTTGTTTATTTAAACCTACCCACAACAGAAAATAAAAGTTTTAGCAGTTTTCTTTTTTTTTTTTTTCAATTTTCTGTAAACTTGTGAAAGATACTACTAATACAAGGAGCTAAACATGTTGATTACATTTATCCAACCTCCAGGCGTACAGTGGAATCTTTCTCTAATTTTTTTTTAAACGTCTATAACTTGTCCAGCAAAATGACTAATTTTTCTGCATACTTTAAATTTATGTTTTGTTACTTCAAAGTAATATTACTTAATATTACTTTATTACTTCAAAGTGGTTTACTTCATTTTAAGTTAGAAAAAAAGAGTCACATAAGCCTGCAAAGACTCAGTATAAACGTTTTTTCCTTACTTTTGGTCTTGCCTTTTACCCTAAAATGTAAAAATACCAATAAATGTAAAAATTCGTTATATACAAAGTATTTTTAGTTATATAATGTAACCCCAACTGTCCAGAAAAGCCCTCCTCTAACGACCTCTAAGTGGTCCACGCTCCACCAGTTGATAAGCAGGTTTTGCGGCTCCAGACACTTTCAGTGAGCAAAGTGGCAGAAATGACTCTTTCGATCAAAAAGTTTGCAGGCCCCTGGTCTAAACTGTCCCACATGACTTACAAGAAACTATACGCTTCTATACGCTTGATAAAAATGGATCAGCTTGCTGCTGATCAAGAGATGATAAGATCAAGGTTGGCTTCTGCACAGTTTTATTCTTTTTATGGTGAAATCTCTGTGATTTTTATGCATTAACAAGAAAATGAGATCATCACATATACACTGTAGTCAAATTAGAGAGGAGCAAGTAGGAGAGAGATTGACAGGGGGATCCCAGAATTTAAAAAAAGGATAATCAAGGGCGTCACTCCAAACCAGATGTGTTTATTTTTCTGCGTAATGAAACAAAGTGTAATCACTGGATGTTCAACTACAACAGAATATCTTTGAGAATCAACTTCAAAACGCCTGACGCAGCTAACTGACCTTCAAACGCAAACATGGCTACAACTCAACAGGTTTTACAGATTTTATGATAACATTTGATGTGGTAGTAGCTGAGAGTCACCGCCAACACATTCTCTGAGCATGAGAGTTTATTTGAACAAACCAGCTACAGCACTCTGATTGACTCTGGCATGAAACCTAAAAGACAGCAGGGAATATTTCAAAGCATCCAAGGCCTTTAATGTTTTTCTATCACATAAAATTGATCAATCAGAGTTTGTGTGTGCAGATTTCTATTAATTCTATTAATTTGGCAGCACGGTGGCACAACTGGTAGAGCTGCTGCCTCTCAGCGAGCAGGTCCCCGGTTCAAATCCCGGTCCGGGGGCCTTTCTGGGTGGAGTTTGCATGTTCTCTCTGTGCATGCGTGGGTTTTCTCCGGGTACTCCGGTTTCTTCCCACAGTCCAAAAACATGCATGTTAGGCTGATTGGTAACTCTAAATTGACCCTGGGTGTGAGTGAGACAGGTCCCTCTTGCAAATGAGTCCCCGTGGCTCAACGAGGCTAGCCTGTATTAATAAAGGTTGAATGAATTCTATTAATTCCAATATGAAATATTTAGTAGAGTTTCTATATATCATGTATTTGCACAACATCATCTGTAAATACAATTTCACATTTATTTAAATGGCTGTCTTACATATTAAAAACTTACAATACATAGGGGACAAGATGGGGTAGAGGTAGAGCGGCTGACCTGGGACCAGAAAGCTGTGGTTCAACTCCCAGCCATCCACATGTCGTGGTGCCTTTGAGCAAGACACCCAATGCCCAATGCTCCCCAGGCACCTACACAGCTGCCCACTGCTCCACCTGGGTGCATCCCACGTGCGATGGGTTAAATTCAGAGACTATGGGAACATACAATGGTGACAATCTCAGACTTCCCTAAATTCATCATGAAAACTTTTAACTTGGACACAAAAATTTATTGTCTGACAAATGTTTTCTTTGTGTCAACAAGTGTGTAATTGTGTCACTTTACATTACGGCCCACACCGAGACACAAACACATGCACAGATAAATGTGAAGGATTCTCACACGCTTACACTTTCAGTTCAGGCTCTCAACCTTTCCTGTCCTGTTACCAACACAGTCTCCTCAGAGTGGCTGCAATCTATAATCTGCAGCACACACACATACACACACTTGGTTCCCCTTTGTTTCACAAGTGAACCCTTCTTTTGTCTGGTGTGTGGTTGTGTATTTTAACCATTCTCTAGCCTGCTGGGTGACAAATCGCTCTGGCAAAGAGGCGATCTGTCTGTTTCACACACACAGACACACTCTTCCAGGTCTTCTGCTTGTAATGTAGATTAAATATCACAGTAGCTCCAATCTGATTCTTGTCCCAAATTCTTGTCCAAACTTGCACCTGATACACAGATCACAAAAAGAATGCATGTTAAAAATGATCCTGACCAGACTCGTATGTGTGTGAGTGAACGAGGAGGATGATAATGTGCACATTTGCTGTAGCTGGACCAGAGCTCTGTGATTAGGTTCGCTCAGCAGGAAGTCTGTTGTCGTAGTGAGAATTCCCATGGATCCACTCTGAAGGGAAAACCCAGATAAGGCCTACTTTCACAACTCAGACTGACAGAGCAACTGCTGAGAACTGACGTCAGTACTCTTANGATGTAACCTGACACCTTCACAGCCAGGGCCGGATTAACAACCCCAGGGGCCCCTGGGCACCGAAGCTCACAGGGCCCCCTCCCTAACCTAACACCCATTTTACTATATACTATATATATATATAGCTATATATATATAACTAACAGATATATATATATACATTTATCGGCATGAGACTGAACAAGCGGACATCCTAGGCCATAAACAAGCACAGAACTTTATTTACAAACACTTAGCCTTTAAACTGTAAAAGGTGCAGTACAGTATACAAAATGTAAATGTCATCCTAAACAGTTCTCAACCATAATCAGCAAAATTATGTCAACCATGAACACTTCTCAAAGAGCAGCAGCTACTGCATTGACATCAATCAGCAGCTAATCAGCAGCAAATCACATCCATCCTTTATCAGCAAATGATGTCAACCATGAACACTTTTCAAAGAGCAGCAGATACTGTATTGACATCATTCAGCAGCAAATCAGCAGCCAATCACATCCATCCATCCATCCATCCATCCATCCATCCATCCATCCTTCATCAGCAAATGATGTCAAACATGAACACTTCTTAAAGAGCAGCAGCTACTGCATTGACTTCAATCAGCAGCAAACCAGCAGCAAATCACATTCATCAGAAACATGTTGCAACCATAGTGACACCAGTGCCTTGGTGTGCAGTCTATGTCCACGTGCATGGAAAACAAGTCCATGAGCTCTAAGAAAGCTCGAAGCAGCAGAAAAAGAAAAAGAATTCCCTTACTTTGATTGAAGTGTAGGTAGACAGTCTGTATGATGTTTTTCCATCCATTTCCAGGAGGCAGAGCAGCAGGTGGTTCTGTTGAAACCCACACACACACATCAACATCTGCAGAAATGAAAACACACACAAGAACAACTTCTCCTTACCTGTGTGTTGGTGTGGTGAAGAGTTGTGGAGGTGCAGGAGGCAGAGCAGCAGGTGGAGGTGCAGGAGTCAGAGCAGCAAGTGGAGGTCCAGGAGTCAGAGCAGCAGGTGGAGGTGCAGGAGGCAAACAGCCTATAAAATAAGCAAAATACATTTATTATCTGCACAGTCATAACAGTTTACATTGAACTACTCAATTCACTGAAATCATAATGACTCTTACCTTTAGAAGTTCTTTTTTTCTTGCTCTTTTTCTTGCAAAGTTGCAAATCAAGTCCTCAAAGTCCAGATCCCTCACTAGCTCAGACTCAATGGCCATGAGTAGAATTTCCTCCCGGATGCTTTCTGTAATTGATCCCCATAGAGCAGGGTCTTCAGAAATGCTGGTGGTACTAGAATAATCTTGTTCTGTTTGCTCACCGTCACCAGCTTCGTCGATAACTTTTTCAGCTTCATTTGTAAAGCTAGCTGCCGTTAGCTCAGGCTGAGCACAACTGGTAGAGGCCGTTGTTTCCAAGCTAGTAGTAGCATTGGCTAGCTCCAAATCTTCGTCCTCGTGTCTAGCTTTTTTGAAAAAGGTACTAATTGGCAGTACATTTTTTATTACGGCCGCTTCTTTTTCATCTTTTTCTTTTCTTTTTTTTCTTTTTGCAGCCCCGCTGCTGGGTTTTCGGTTTGTGCTGTCCATTTTCTGAAAACTCGTCGACGATCACACTCACACTTCTTCTTCTTCTTCTTCTTTTAGTTTAATGGCGAGGAGTAAACTTCCACACCGAGTTACATTCTACGGAAGCCTGTATGCCCGCCCACCGTAACTATTAGCCAATCTACACCGTGCATTGCCGTCTTGTTCTTCTTCTCTTGAGTTTATTGGCGGTTGGCGAACTTATTTTAAGCACATTACCGCCACCAACCGGACTGAGTGTGTGCATTGCCGTCTGCTTCCAATCATACACGTCATGTCAACAAACTAAAAGACACTTATGAGTTGTTTTTGAAAAACAACTTTTTATTTTATTTGGGTTGGATAATAAGGAAAATTGAGGACAAAGCCTTGTTTTATCTACGTCTAGCGACAATAAAAAAAAAAAAAAAAAAAAAAAAACTTTTCTGCCAGGCTGAACTGCTCACTCCTGGCCAGCAGAGGGCCCCCTTGAGCTGTCGGGCCCCTGGGCACGCGCCCGGTGTGCCCGTATTGTAGATCCGGCCCTGCACTCATGCGTCCTCAGGTACGCCACTCTACGCGCGCATTTTGTGCGCATGTGTTTTGCTGATATGCTTCAGCATATGTCAGAAACTATACGCTCGCGTTCTCCTTGTTGTAATATGAGCAGCTGCACACGGAGGGGACTCAACTGAGCTCGCTGATTGGTTACTTGCTGACACGCCTACTGAAATGATTGACAGCCAGCTCATGTAGCGCCTTGAAGACCGCGGCGGTGTTCATGCGGTGTTTCTACTATATATGTTGTAAAAAGTTCTCTCAGAAATAAAAATAATAACAGGGAGTGCTTTTCCTGCAGCACACAGCCCACCAGGGATATTTAAAACATCGCCGCACCCAGGTAGGACCTGAATTCATTCATTTCAATCATCGAGTGAACGGAGGAAGAAGCGGTTACTTGACTTTAGGCAAAAAAACAAAAGAAAAGGCCCGATCAGCGATAAAGAAGGGGAATTTATTTAATTTGTGTAACATACAAAACAGTCCGGCGCCGGGGAAGTTTATGTTCAGACACCGCGCATCGCGTATGCGTAGTAAAAAAATACTTTTGCGCGTACGTGCCCTGAGGGGCTACGCGGGGCTACGCTTTTGCCACAGCGTACGTACGCTGCGTATAGGCGTATCGTGAGGACGCTCGAGTGTATCTCGGGCTTTAGGTATTATAGTACTTCTTTTTCCATGCTAGTGCAAGTTTTTTTTTTTTGCTTTCTGGAGCTACAAAAAATACAAATTAAAATAACAGTAGGAAAGTACTTACAAAGTTAAGTCAGGTCCTCTGGATGGTTTCTTTTTATTGAAACGTTTCGTCTTTCATCCAAAGAACTTCATCAGATCATCTGTAAGAACGTTGGTACCAGAAGGTAAATGGAAGGAACAGAAAGAATAGTAAAGACACAGTTTATTTCTGAGTGTTGTGCGCAGCATGCATTGGCAGTCCTAAAGTTCATTTTCACTGTCACATTAATAAATTAAATGATGCAAACTGCATGCATTGACTTGTACATTTTAGCCACAGCTCAAAACAGGACGCATATTTAATTTTTGATTTAAACCTTAAATTTGGCAGGACAAAAACAAGAAACAAGTCATTATATATACAGCAACGATCTTATTAATAATAACAGTAATGTTAAAATATTTACAACAAAACATCCTGTAATAAGACATAAAATACAATGCAAGTTTTTATTTATTTATCACTATTTAAGACATGTAAACGTTACAGGTGCAAATCCATCTTCTACTTCCGGCTCTTGGCGTAGCAGCTGCTTCTCTGCTCCGCTCCTTCCCTAAAGTCTTCCTCCTCCCTGCTTTTGCTCTTTTGTCTCGTCTGCAACTCTTCAGTGCTCGCTCGAAGCAATTTGGAACATGGATTTAATAGCGTGGGCTGTCTCCTCTATCGATACAATTTTTTCCACGAATCGCTCCGGACCAGGAGAACCAGCGTGCCCCCTCGACATGCATGCGGCCGGATACATCATGGATTCGTGGGGAGAGTGGAAAATGATGTGTTTGACCGTTCTTTCGGTAGAAGACGTGGAAGACCTTTAAATAATTGGATTTATGGTAGCAGGTGCGCTGCTCTTTGGCTTGTGCGGGGGCTTCTGCTACTGGAAACTCAGGAAGACTTCCGCGGTGATCAACGCGCTGTCGAAGCTTCCTGCTCAGAACGACTCTTTGATCCGAGCTGTGACCTCAATGAACCAGCTGCTCTATGAGCTTAATCGCATGATGGGAACGGTCGTTGAGGACCGCAGACCTGCTGGTGCGGTTTGGGACTCGTTTGCAGCCGAGCGGACTACACCAGGGGGGAGACGGGGACCCGTAGCTCGGGTTGAATGAAAGCTCACATAATTTGGACGAATTGGACTTCAGACAGCACCTGGACTCAAGGCTAACAGTAAGAGTTCACTGAAGCCTGCCCTGAAGAATAAATAAATCAACTAATCTAATCGGGACACCCAAGTAACCTTGAACAAGGCTGACTACAAATCTCTCCTGGAGTCTGAGCTACTGGAAAGAACTGTCCACCCCCCCCCCCCCGAGAGCTCTCTGTGTGCTTTCAGATAAAGCCGGCTGAGTCCATCTGCAGACTGTGCTCTATCTGGACGATTGTTCACAGACTTTATCTCACTGCTCCGCCACCAAAATGCAACATGTGATTTGTCTTATCTGTGCTTGAGCTGGTAGAGTTTTTTGACTGTATCATAGAATGTCCTGTAAGACAAAATGTGATAGAATCTTTTTTGAATACCACTGATTATCCTATTGTAACCTTCCTTTTTTTCCATATCTGATTGTTGCGGCGTAATTTAATTATTGCTACGGCTGTTGCGCACACGTCCCCTCTCAAGGACGGTGTGTACGTCAATTGCAATGTTTTTGTGCTTCGGTGCAATGACGATGCCAATAAAGATATATTATATTCTATTCTATTCTATTCTATGTGACTAAACACTTCTGACAGTTTATGTGTGCAACCTATTCAAGGCAGCTGTTTGTTGCAAAAGTTGGGATTATTTTCTTTTATTTTGGCAATGCATGTAGCTTTTTAAAGACGCAGAAACCAGATGTGAATTATGGAGAAGTAGACAGAATAAAATGTATAATTTACTTTAACTTCTTTTGTAAGAGTACTACTGGCTGCGGCTCCTACCCAAGATGGCCGCCGATTACCACGGCTGCCGGTCATCTCCCTGATGAGACCTTCAACTATACAGTATAAGGCTGAAGTCAAGTTCTAATCTTCGCTGGGGCATTGATCTATTTATGGTATTTATGCTCTCAGCCTGTTTGTTTCCTTGAGAAGAGTTACTACCGTAACCTTGTTCTCTGTACCTCCAGTTCTCCTGTGTCTTTGGATCCCTTCCTGTTCTGGCTCGCCTTGGGTTCAGTTCCTGGTCCTCGGGCCTGATCCTCCAAACCATCCATCTGTGAAACTGGTTCACCATCCTCTGGGCTCAATTGGACCCACTCTCACGCTGCACATAAACCATCCAACCTGTAAGAGGAAAAACATCACGATCAAAGGACCTACTCTTATTCCAATCCATCTGACATCCTGTTTGTTTCTCAGGAGCTCCAGAGAACCACCTGTACATAGTCACCTGCACAAATAAACACTGTTTAATTTTTTTATCTTGTGGAGTCTTGTCTCGTTCCGGGTCTCGTACCAATCTGGGTTTACTGAAATCATTACAGAATGCCCCAGCCATACAAGACCCAGAGCGAGATCAGGAGCGAGCAAGCGTCATCCACTTCACAGGAACAACGAATGGACAGAATAGAAAACATGTTTGAACGTCTCTCTTTGCAGCCACAAGCCGCTCAGGCCAGCGTTCAAGATCTGGGAAACATGGTGTGCACTTTGAACCAAAGGCTCTCATCTTCGGATGCACCTACAGCTCCTCAGGAGTCCGTCCCAAAGATCTCTCACGGATAATAAGGTCCATCCATGTGCCTACTTCTCTCGCCGTCTATCCCATGCCGAGAGAAATTATGATGTTGGCAACCGTGAACTGTTGGCAGTTAAATTAGCCATGGAGAAATGGAGACATTGGTTGGAAGGCACAGAGACTCCTTTTGTTATTTGGACTGATCATACTTACCTCAGGGATGCTAAGAGACTGACACCCAGATAGGCAAGATGGTCTTTATTTTTCATCCGCTTTAACTACATTCTCACTTTCAGACCGGGTTCAAAGAACGTCAAACCTGATGCTCTTTCTCGTCAGTTCTCGCCCACAGATGCTCCGGACGCTGAGGAGGAGATGATTACTCCTGTCCGCATCGTGGGTACTTTGACTTGGACTATCGAGAAGGAGGTGAAGGAGGCTCAGAGGATGGAACCTGACCCAGGCACTGGACCCCCTGGAACCCTTTTTGTCCCTACCTCCGTAAAATCAAAGGTATTAACTTGGCTCCACACTAACCAACTCTCTTGTCACCCTGGTATTGCCCACATGTTATCTCTAGCCCAGCAACACTTCTGGTGGCCAACTATGGCTTGGGACATCAAGGAGTTTGTCACAGCCTGTCCTACATGCGCAAGGAACAAGTCTGGGAACCAACTGCCCACAGGACTCCTCCAACCTCTGCCCACGCCTGCTCGTCCCTGGTCGCATATAGCGGTGGACTTTGTCACCGGTCTACCCCCTTCTGATGGACACACCACCATCCTCGCAGTCGTCGACAGGTTTTCCAAGGCGGCTCACTTTATTCCGCTACCTAAGCTCCCCTCTGCGATAGAGACTACTCAACTTTTGCTCCAACAGGTGTTTAGGGTCCATGGTATTCCCTCTGATGTGGTTTCGGACCGTAGCCCTCAGTTCATCTCCCAGGTTTGGCGCAGCTTTTGTAAGGCACTGGGGGCGTCTACCAGCTTGTCCTTGGGGTATCATCCCCAATCGAATGGCCAAACGGAGAGATGCAACCAGGAGTTGGAGTCCATGCTTCGGTGTGTGGTGGAGATCAACCCCTCAGCTTGGAGTCAGCATCTCGTTTGGGTGGAATATGCTCACAACACCCACAAGTCCTTGGCTACAGGTATGTCACCTTTTGAGGCATCTCTCGGCTATGCTCCTCCTTGTTTCCCAGCCAGGAGTCCGACATTTCGATCCCATCTGTCCTCCACCACTTCCGGCGATGTCGGCTTGTTTGGCGCCAGGCCAGATCTGCTCTTATACGTACGGCGGCCCAAAATAAACGTTTTGCTGATTGCCGACGCTCGTCTGCACCTCTCTATCAGGTGGGTCAGAGGGTTTGGTTATCCACTAGAGACATTCAATTGAAGGACGTTCCTAGGAAACTGGCTCCTCGTTTTGTTGGCCCCTTTCCCACCTTCAAGCTCATTAATCCCTCTGTAGTCAGACTTCTGCTCCCCAGCTCCATGAGGATGCTTCCCACCTTCCACGTCTCGCAGATCAAACCCATTTCCGTGAGTCCTTTGTGCCCCCCTGACGACCTTCCTCCTCCCGCCCGGATCATCGACAACCATCCTGCTTTTACTGTTCGGTCCATCCTTGACGTGCGACGCAGGGGTCGTGGCTTCCAGTACCTGGTGGACTGGGAGGGCTACAGACCGGAGGAGAGGTCTTGGATACCTCGGTCATTCATCCTGGATCCGAGTTTGATCTCCTCGTTCTTCAGGGCCCATCCTGAGAAGCGCCTCAGGTCGCCGAGGGGCGACTCTTGAGGGGGGGGGGTACTGTAAGAGTTCTACTGGCTGCAGCTCCTACCCAAGATGGCCGCCAATTACCACAGCTGCCGGTCATCTCCCTGATGAGACCTTCAACTATATAAGGCTGCAGTCAAGTTCTACTCTTCGCTGGGGCATTGAGCTATTTATGGTATTTATGCTCTCAGCCTGTTTGTTTCCTTGAGAAGAGTTACTAACCTTGTTCTCTGTGCCTCCAGTTCTCATGTGTCTTTGGATCCCTTCCTGTTTTGGATTGCCTTGGGTTCAGTTCCTGGTCCTCGTGCCTGATCCTCCAAACCATCCATCTGTGAAACTGGTTCACCATCCTCTGGGCTCAGTTGGACCCGCTCTCACGCTGCACACAAACCATCCAACCTGTAAGAGGAAAGACATCACGAGTAATCAAAGGACCTACTCTTATTCCAATCCATCTGACATCCTGTTTGTTTCTCAGGAGCTCCAGAGGACCACCTGTACATAGTCACCTGCACAAATAAACACTGTTTAATTTTTTATCTTGTGGAGTCTTGTCTCGTTCCGGGTCTCATACCAATCTGGGTTTACTGAAATCATTACATCTTTCCTTCTAGGAACTATAATTAAAAAGGCATGCAACTATGGATTACACGGAAACATTTAAGACATTAGCAAAGTCATTCATTTATCATAACAAATCTAAAAAGTTATTATTTTAACAAATTAATTTAGTTTTGGGTTTTGGGTGAGCTTTGGGTTATGACCGAAAGAACAAGATCTCGGATACAAGCGGCTGAAATGAGTTTTCTCCGCAGGGTGGCTGGACTCTCCCTTAGAGATAGGGTGAGAAGCTCAGTCATCCGGGAGGGACTCGGAGTAGAGCCGCTGCTTCTCCACATCGAGAGGAGCCAGTTGAGGTGGCTCGGGCATCTGGTTAGGATGCCTCCTGGACGCCTCCCTGGTGAGGTGTTCCGGGCATGTCCCACCGGGAGGAGACCCAGAGGAAGACCCAGGACCGCTGGAGGGACTATGTTTCTCGGCTGGCCTGGGAACGCCTTGGGATTCCCCCAGAGGAGCTGCTCCAAGTGGCTGGGGAGAGGGAAGTCTGGGCCTCCCTACTTATGCCCCTTTTCCACTACCGGCCCAGAGCGGCCCAGTCTGGTCCGGTCTGGTCCAGTTAGGATCGGCTCACATGCACGGTTTTGTCTCCATTCACTATCTGCAGCCCTTCTGTGGGCGGGGTGTAGAATCTCACTCGTCCTACCACGTGGTGGCGGTAGTGTTACCTCAAGCTATTTACTAGCCACCACTAAACGTTAGAAGAAGAACACCCTGCAGAACCTTGTCTCACCACCTGTTGGCGGTAATGTCCCTTGAGCTATTTAATGCTCTGATCTTACTTTATAGACTTTTCAGCTTGTTTTAAACCCCTGTGTTTTCCATTTTGTTTCTTTATAATAAAGATTATTCTCATATATGCACAAGGTTCCTGTTAACATTGCTTAACACATTGATCACACTGCCCTGTAATCAGTTAAACTATTTTTACAGTAAGGTAATATTAAATGTTTGTATTTCATTAAATTTAAACGGTAATATTTTGTCAGGGCTAATTCAAAGTCAAATGCAAATGGATAATTTGGTTTAAACTGTCCCATAAACATTAAAAGCATGTTTCTTTAAACGTAAAAACAAAGTATTAATAATTAAATGTTTGTTGATCAGGAAACTCGTTTGGGCATCCAAGAACAGCTTCATCGGGGTTGATGGCGACGTCTGTGCATCCTTGGAAAAGCTGCTGCACCCACAACCCGACATCAGGATGGATGGATGGATGGATGGATGGATGGATGGGTTCATGTTGACATCTGTGCATCCTGGCAAAAGCTGCTGCACTACTCATGACACGACAACAGGAAGGATGGATGGATGGATGGATGGATGGATGGCTGTTCAAATCTAATAATCTTTTTCTTATGATTCTTTAAAGGTCAAATGCAAATGGAAAATATTGAATGGTAAATGGAGCTTATTTATATAGCGCTTTCCAGCCCCCTGTGAGGAGCCCCAAAGCGCTTTACAATACCAGCCATCCACCCATTCATTCAGACATTCATACACCGGTAGTGGTAGCCTGCCTTGCAAGGCGCCATCCAGACCTACCGGGAGCAACTCGGGGTTAAGTGTCTTGCCCAGGGACACACAACACATGGTGGGCGGATGCGGGATTCGAACCTCCAACCTTCCGATCAGGGGTCGACTGCCATTACCACTACACCACGGTCGCCCACAATAATATTGTGTAATATTCTTAACTTCCAGTATGTTTTTAAACAAACACTATACTGTACACACTTAACATTGTAAAATATGTTTAGGAAATTATTGTTCAATGACACCACTTAAGAAATAAAATGTTTATTATGAAAACTAAGAAGTGAAAAAAGCACAAAAATAAATACTGCATCCACCTAAATGATTTTTTTCCTGTTGTCTCATGTGCTTCCTCCAGAAGACACAAGTTGATAAATTCTGGTGTTGACTTCTTCGTCTTAACTGTAAAAAAAAAAGAAAAACATGGTTACCGGTAATTCAGTCTAGAAACTGTTTTATATGTAGATATCTTTTATAAGATATATGTAAGATATATATACATATATCAAATATCTCAGAAACCACAAAGCAGATATTTTTCAAACCAACACAGTGTAATCACTACATGTTTATATACACACTGTAAGCTGTTGGAGTTATTTGAATTAAAATTCGATTTTTAATAGACATAAGTGTGTCGACCTAGCTTTTTTTTTCTACTAGTATTTAACACATATCTTAGATCTCAGAAACCACAAAGCAGATATTTTTCAAACCAACAGAGTGTAATCACTACATGTTTATGTGCATACTGTAAGCTGTTGGAGTTATTTGAATTAAAATTCGATTTTTTAATAATTTATTTTCGAAGCACATGTGATAGGTTTGGAATTAGTCAAAACAAATCAATTTAAATCCAGATTTGACCACAACGTGACATTATTAAGGACTTGTTAACCTGAGGAACCCTCGTGGTATAAAGCAGCTATGAAATATATTTTTTAAGCTTTTATTTAGCTACATTTAAAACAAAGAACGCCGATCGACCCCACCCGCGCGTGCATGTGATGTGCATGTGTCGACCTACTTTGTTAAATCCAGCTGATTTGACCACAACGTGAAATTATTAAGGAACTGTTAAGCTCAAGCACCCTCTTGATATAACGTCAGCTATGAACTATATTTTTTAAAGCGTTTATTTAGCTACATTATAGAAATAAAGACGGCTCACGTGCGCGTGCACGTGGCGAAACTACTTTTTTAAATCCTGCCGTTTTGACAACAACGTGGAATTATTAAGGAATAGTTCACATGTGTGCTGTAATTTTTAATACAAATAACTGTTTTTACCATGTTAATCTTGTAAAGTCCTTCGGTGTTTGCTCCCTCACGGCAGCCACTTCCTCAAACTCAGTCCAGCCTCCTCCTCACGGTACGGGGCCAGCCGGCCTCGGACCTGCTCTGAGATGAGTCCGGAACAGTGTTGCCAGGTGAGAAATGTAGGATTATCGTACTAGAGCCCTAAAATTATCGTATTTTGAGGGAAATTATCGTACACCCGTCAAAACCAAAATAACAAGTATGCACTATAGTCACTCTGTTGTTGAATTGCGTCTAACAGGCACTCACAGCGTTGTGGCGTCAGTACGGGTGGGAACCATAGACAATAATACGTATTAATGTCTGGTGGCAACTAATGAGCCCGCCCCCCCGCGCTTCTTGTTTTGTTTCATGGCGGTTTTAATTTAATAACTCAACTAAATTCTGTCTATTAAGTTTGTATTTTCAAGGAAATAATAACTTGATATTTAGCTTTACTGATATCACTACTAAAAACATCCCTAATTGTAAATTTAATATTAATTTTATTTATTTATTTTTGTTAATGCATTCTTTCTGTTTCATACCTTGGACATCCCATAAAGACATGTTGAACCGTTTCAGGGAGATTGCTGGTGCACATGTCACAAAAAAGTCCTGTTGCATGTTTTCCAATTATTTTAAGAGATTTATTAAGGTCTGTGTGTCCTATTCTAATGCGAGTAAGTTCCTGTTTCTTCCTGCTTTCCTTGTTTGTTTGTTTTTTTTATATCCTACCTTTTTTGTTGTGTAAACGTCTTCCTGTATCAGTAATGTTCCAGGTTTCCTGCCATATTA